>CABHPR010145302.1:8251-46675 GCA_902168415.1 Peromyscus melanophrys
TGTGTGTGTGTGTGTGTGTGTGTGTGTGTGTGTGTGTGTGTGTGTGTTACTGGATATCAAACCCAGGGTCTTATATATGCTAGGCACTAACACTATCACTAAGCTAAACTCCCAGTACTTTGGTTTTGTGATACATGGTCTATCTTCCTATGTAGCTCAAGACATTATATCTTTCTAGGTAGTTTAGACTGGCTTTGAACTGTGAATTGTCCTGCTTCCATTTCCTAAGTACTGGAATTATATGTATATACCATGAAGATTAGCTCTATGCAAATTTTAAGATAGCTTCAAATTTCACCCTTAATCAGAATCAATATTTTTTCCTTCCTATTACCAAGGTTGGAATACCGTCTTATGATAGTTTAGAGACAGCTTGTGTGTCTATGGTACTATGACTATACCTAAATAAATTTACCTAAATAACCTAACTAAAACTGAATAACTCTAAGCCATACTTGTATAAAGCATTAGTTGTTGTCTATCATTAAGAGTGAAGTTCAAATATTCTAGAAAATAAAAAAACAAACATTATGGTATAATAATAAACAAAAAGGAGTTGATAAGTAGAATTATAGCATATGACCTAGTTTCCTACAACCAACCCTAAGGCAACATCAAATCCAGTGAATACTCTGGGAAGGCACTAGTCTTATTTAAAGGAGCCTTATCAAATGCTGGATTCAATACAAAAGGAATATATATATAAGAAATATAAAGAAGCAACCTTCTGACTACTTGTTACTGCAATATTTATTTACACACACAATGGAAAATTAAGAGAGATTTTGGAATTTTTGTGCAAGGAGAATGGTCAGAAAAGAAACATTTGACTCACCTTCACCACTAGCCTGCACAGTTCCTTGGAGGACCATCATCTCCCACTTAATTGGTCTTTGCAGTGCTGTTAGTCTAACTATCTGCTAAGAATAGTGCTCCCATTTACTAACTATGGAGGCATCTCAAGAGCTTTGCATCTGTAACAAGGGTAAAGCTATTAGTGTGTATGCAGGGTAGCTTAGGAGATAGCTCAAAAAGGTATTGCTTCACATATAATCAAAAGGAAACGATGCACATGTAAGATCAAGGAATAGCTTTGTGAGTTTAGAATTGTTTTAAATGTTTCACACTTAAGATATCTGCAATTTCAAATGAATTATTTTTTACTATTTTTCTTCTAAAAGAAAGTAAATTATATCATCTCACATAAATAAGCTTAAAATGTTCAGAATGGTAGAAACCTATCATACCAGAATCTCTTGTGCATAATGAAGAACATTGGCTTATCATGCATAGTTTTCTATTTCTAGAAAATAGAAATATTGTCTGCAAAAGGGGATTTATTTTACTTGGATGCCTACATGCACATCTCAATTACACACATATTCTATGTACAGTTAGTCATAAATGCAGCTCTGGTAATAAACAGCCACCATCTCAGTCTAGTTTGCTAGACATTGAAACTGATTCATTTCTTCTCTGTACAGAGAATTCTAATACTCTTTCTTATCCACAAAGCTGCCTCTTCCTCCCACCCAGCCAACTGCCACCTTGTTCTACAACTTGAGTGCCACAAATGGCAACTCTGTTTCCCAGAGCAATACAAACTGTTCAAGAATATCAAAATTAGGACTGATGTTTAATGGACATAGAAAATTGACTATTTTGTCACCCATCACTGAGGCAGTAAAGTTTCAGACTGTCTTAACCTCTGCATAGTCTCCATGTTAAGGTTAACAAGGCTTTACTCTTGCAAATAGTACAAAGTTTATCATTCCTCATTAAGGATGATTTCCCCTAAGAATAAAAATAGGGATGGAGCTTTGGTTAACAAAACTAACTCATTTCAAGGCACAGGAATTTTTCTTTGTGTGTGACTTCATACTGTATTTCAAATTCGTAGGTCATGTTTAACATGTTTGACCCCTTTTCCCTTCTCTTCCCACTTATTCCATTAGCATTCTTTCACTCAATCTTTAAACTATGAAGAGACTCTCCTTTCACCACCTGAACACAAATCTCCCCTCTCCGTACCAGACTCTGTCTCAACCACATGTGGAAAGAACAAGGGGAGTCCCAAGTCAAAGCAATTGGTTGCACGTGATGTTGCAAGGAGAAGAAAGAGAGAGTAGGAATGAAAAGAAGGAAAAGCGAAGGAATCTTCATGATCTTCATTGAGCTCTGAGAGCTAACCATATCTGAAACAATAGCCACATGGCTGTTTCCTCTCAATGGGATGCTGACATTCATCTTTAGGCTTTGTGACTGTGGTATTCTGAGTACATTCATAAAATAAATGATTCATTGTATGTGGAGAGACTAATTGTCTTAGTTTTACTTGGCAAATGCAAATATTAAGCAGATGATTATATTATGTTTCCAATGAAAAAGTAACTTTGGTATAACATACTACTGAAAACTTTAAGGAATCCCCCTCCCCTCCAGTGCTTGCAATGTATAAATTCTGTGAAACTTTGACTAATAGTGGATTTGGTGCATGATTCACATCAGATTAACATTTAAATGTTCCCTGAGACTCAATACTGTCATTGTATAACACAAAGATGGCTCATTAGCTCCTTTTTTTGTTGTTGTTACGATAACGAAATTTGTGAGGAAACGTCCTATGAAGAGTGGCCTTTTATTTGACTCACAGTTTGGAAGGCTGGATCTCCTAGCCCCCAGCTTGGCAAATGTGAGGAGTCTATTGTAGAGGGTAGACAGTGGTGGTTAGCAGACAGAGGAAGCTGGACATAGTGAGCAGGGAAACAAGAGGGAAGGAAATGGGCAGGGCCAGGCTTGCTTCCCATATCACAACTTTAATGAAAAGTCTGAGAGGTCACAAAGGACACACTGCATGCCCTCAGTGACCTAAAGATCACTCACTCAGCCCTACCTCCCAAAGGATCTACCACTTGTCAAACAATGAGAGTCTAAGGATAAATATTGGATTGCAATAGATTCTTGAGGGACACCAAATATATTCAGATCTCAGTAAATGGGCTACAGTTTTTGGCACAATTTCTCATGGCAATTATGTTTAAGTTATTTCAGTTCCACTTTTACCACATCATATGTGGCTCCTATAAATAATACTGTAATCTATTTTATACAAACTAAATACCCTCACGTATCTGTAAGCAAGGCACACGCATGAAATGTAGCATTATTTTATCTGTTATCAGGTATATGCAACATGATCCCCGCACTTATTTTGGGCACAAAGTAATACAAACATGCTTCTCCATGATGGCTATGTTTTCTAGGGTAATTTCAGTTTTGTACATGTGCTTTAACAAGGATAATCTTCATTTGATAGTGTTCCCATGAATAAACAACAGGGGGTTAATTTCTAGTCTGATACTGCAACCACCAGATGAGAAATCCCCAGACCTCTCTAATAACTTGGTATCTGTTATACACACGCATGGCTGAGTTCAGAAAACAGAGGATGAGAACAGTAGCATATTTTTAGTAGACAAAGGCTAGGAATGCTTCTTTCCTCCTCTCAAGCATTTAGCTTTATCCATATGTGTGATGTTGGGAGAGAGGTACTGGTGGATATCATTCAAGAAGTGGGACCTTCTAGGAGATGTATCCTAAAGTACTGAACAGCTCAACTTAGCACATGCAATACAGTGTAGATGGCTAAAATGGGGTTAAAAGGTGGAAAACAGTTCCTAAGGAGGAAGCCATCATTTTATACTAAGGAGTATTAAAAGAAAAAAATGAATATGGAAGAGAAATTCATCCTCTTTCCCTTCTTCCCTCCATCTTCCTCTCGGTTCTATCTCTTTATATAACATTTTGTTTCCTGTAGTTCATCTCCCTTTTTCCATGCAGTTTCATAGCTCAATACTTAAGCACATATAAAAGCAGCACTCTTTCAAGAGAAAAAAAATGAAAAAAACAACTTTAAGTGACTAGTGACTTTCTCTTCAGGATGATGATTCAACTATTCAACTTTTGGAAACATAGATCTCTGCAAGATCCAATGAATGAAATCTATCCTTTATTAACCTCTCAATACACACTCACTAACATCACTCTCACCACAAATAAAATAAGAGAAAGAATGACAGAGGAGGAGGGAAAGAGGAAGCTGGGGAATAGGAAGAAGAAAAGGAAAAAAATGCATATGTCAAAATCACAATATATCACATTTCCAAATGTTATAGCAAAACTTGGTTAATAAAACTCTCTTTTTTTATTAAGAAAATTTTTCATTCATTTTATATACCAATCACAGATTCCCTCTTCCCTCCTCCCATCCCTCCAGCCTCTCCCGCAGCCCACCCACCCTTTCCCTCCTATAAGAAGGTAAAGCCTCTCATGGGGAGTCAGCAGAGCCTAGTATATTTAGTAGAGACAGGTCCAAGCCCCTCCCCTGCATCAAGGCTGTGAAAGGTATCCCACCATAGCTTGTAGGCTCCAAAAAGCCAGCTCATACAACAGGGATGGATTCTGATCCTACTACAGTGGGGGGGGGGGGGGTAAGCAGATCAAGCTACACAACTGTCTCACTATGCAGAGGCCCTAATCCAGTCCCATGCAGGCTCCACAGCTGTTGATCCAAACTTCATGAGTTCCCACTAGTTTGGTTTGGTTATCTCTGCAAACTTCCCCATCATGATCTTGATGCCCTTGCTCATAGAATCCCTCTTCTCTCTCTTTGACTGGACTCCTGGAGCTCAGATTGGTATTTGGCTGTGGAACTGGCTTATCCCAGTAATCAGATCAGTGAATACCCTAACTGCCATCATAGAGCCTTTCTCCAGTAGCTGATGGAAGCAGATGCAGAGATAAAACTCTTTTCAAACTGAAAAAGTCTTAGTCACCCACTTACCCCAAAACAGTAAGCATATATCTATCAAGGGACTGACAAGCACCAGAAAAAAAATCAATAAGTTGCAGCACAAAAATAGATAAAAAAAAAAAAAAAGATAGTGGAGTGGTCTCTGAAGTGATTGCAATAGCTGCAATTTGGTTTTCAACACAACTGGAAGTGCTATGTTCCCAAGGCTCTGTAATTGAAATAATTTGATTTCCTACATGTATAAATACACACAGTTCACCGGCAGCCTAAATGGAAATTGTTGCAGTTCCATGAACCAAGACTTTGTTTGCAAATAATTTCTGGATTCCAGCAATTCCCAGCATGTCTTCCATCAGCACAACACGCTCAAGTTTGTTATGTAAAACTGACTTTGCCCCAATTTCTGAGGAAAGCTAGGGTCAAATCCTGCGCGAATATTTAATGGAAGACTCTACCAGCATAAATAGACTCCTATTTGTATTGTTCTTAACCAAAGCAGCCCCTGGGAGTTAGTACTCTCATCCATTGCATGGAAGTACCCAAATCTAGCACGCCTCATCATGGAAGATCGAACTAAGAAAGTCAATAGTCACCAGTGATTTACAAATTCATACTTAAATAATAAAAATAGCTTTGTACATGTACCTGCAGTAACCAGAAGGCATGCTCAGAGAAATTGAAAAGAAAATAGTCTGTGGAGCATGACATGAAATGGTCACAAAAGAAATGTTTACTTTGTCTAGGAATGTAAGTGAAATTTGTCTTCATGTTTCAGCCCAGGATTCTGCATTATAGCCCTCCTGACTCTACTAAAGGATTAACTTATATCAGGGAGAAGTTTTTCATACTCATGAGGTTATATTAAAATCTGACATCGGAAACATACAACATATTACAAATAACAGAAAGGCAGTAAGTTGTTAATGTAACATAATGAATTTAGTGCTACAAATTGGAAGGGTTCATCTAAATGATCTAGCCAACGAGCAGGCAGAAATGGATCTGAACCCTTACTAATGTTTTACCATGGGTGAGGCCTATGCAGACAGGTATACTAACTTCCATCTAATTAGTGCCTGATAGAAATCATATAAATAAGAGCTAATTTGCAAATTTCCTAGACTAATGTTCAGTCTCTAGAATTGAAAATGTGTTTATTTCTGTAATTCAGCTTCTGCAGCTAACTAATACTGATTTTCCAAGCATCCCTGGCAGATCTTCCTGTGGCTATTTCAGGATTTGTCATTCCAGAGTGCCTGATGAAGCCAACTGCTGAGCTTCTCAAGACCAAAGATCAACCAAGCCCAAACCTCCACACCAGAAACCATCTCTCACCAAACCAACTGACAGACTTCTCTGACCTATAGAAGTCAATATTGGAAGAATGACTCGTGTTTGATGACGGAGCCATTCTAAAACTCCATCTCCTCACCCCAAATCAATTATTTCCCCACGTTAGTAACACTTTCTCCCTAGTGAGTCAAAGAAAGAAAGACTTGTACCTTCTCTTTAAACAGATGGCCCAGCCTGTCTATTTAATGTAATCTCTCCCCCATGGAATCTCTATAGCCTTCAGAGAAAGGAAAATATCACATCTGACTACAAATAGTTAATGCTCAGGCATCAATGGCTCTCACATTCTTCAAAGTAGCTGTTCTAGGACCTAAGAACATGACCCCCAGGAGCCTACCTGCTTTATATTCCCCTAGGGTCTCTGAGATGTTTTTATAATCCACTGGTAATTTGTGTGGATTCCTGGCATGTATCCTGTTTGTTTGTGTTTTTAATGGGAAAAAGTAATAAACTCTGAGTTTCTAAGTCCCTACTCCAGCATGGGGGGCACAATCCATTCCATCTCTGCCAGGCTGCAGCCTTTGTAATAAACTCTGAGTTTCTAAGTCCCTACTCCAGCATGAGGGGCACAATCCATTCCATCTCTACCAGGCTGCAGCCTCTACTCTTTGAGTGTCTTATATACTGATTATTGTATTAATTACTTTCCTATTGTTGTGACAAAACATCATGATGAAAACAACTTATTAAAGCAACTATTTCATTGGATTTGTGTATTAGGAGAATAAGAGTCTGTGAAAACAGAGCAAAGGCATGTTAGCAGGAACAGCTGAGAGCTTACACCTTGATTCAAAAGTAGGAGGGAGAGAGATTGCAGAGAGTCTTTTTAAAGCTCAAAACCCACCTGCAGTGACACACCTCCTCCATTAAGGCCATACCTTCTAATTCTTCCCAAACAGCTCCACTAACTGGGGACTAAATATATAAACATGTGAGTCTGTGGGAGACATTCTCATTTCAACCACCACAACTACCATGTTTAAAAGTAGTAGGAGCCAATCCTACAGACAAGTATCTGGGATTTTGACTACTGCAGGCATGGCCCTGCTTTTGCTTGGTGCCAGGACAGAGATACAACAATTAGCAATCCAAAATGAGATTTTTTTAAATAGATAGAACATAAGAAAATGGAATGGTAGGAGAGAGAAGGAAAAATCAGGGAAATTCAGAAACTACTTGACACAATCTCCTTTAGTAAAGAACAGACAATTGATCCTATTTCCATGAATTCATCCATTCTGTGTCTCAAAGAGTATGTCTAATCATAATATCTAGGCATTTAATGCATGTCATCAAGACAGGTACAACTAAAATGTTACATCCAAAATAGCTTTCAAGAATTGTTATAATTACTCTGAAATTGTAAAGCATCATTATTTCCATCTAAGTGAAAACATCTGTTTTTCGCCTATAAATCTACTGTAGAGTACATCCATGCTATGACTGAAGACAGAAATCTATTTAAAACTGCAGTTCAGACTCCCAAAGGAGGAGGTCAGGGGCTTAAACTCCAGGAAGTTCCAATTTCAAATAAGCTCCATGTATTTTAGCATTCATAAACAGTTTCAGATATCCTTAGTGAAAGTGTTTAGAAAGTGTATTTACAGGAAGGTAGTCATCATTTGATTGGTACCATTTTTCAAAGTACAACAAAGACTGAAATTAAAGAAAAAGAGAAAAAATATAAACTACCAAAAGAATTAATTTATCTGAGAATTGAAAGCCTTAATTTTTTTTTTAAATTCATCCAACAACAATTTTGAGCTCCTAGGACTAGTGGTTTATAACCTGATATGAACTTACCTTTCACTACAGAGGTTTCCTCGTGATAAAATGAAGTAGCATCCTTAGACAGTGCAGTGCAATGCACAGAACAACCAGGTTGGAGGACTTACAATCAACCACCAATAATCTCACAGTCATGGTGAGGACAGACATTGTTCATTGACTGATTATAGAGGTTTTTGCTGACTTCAAGGTGAGCCTGGAAATACATCTCAAGAGAGCAAAGCAAACATCTTTCACACTATTAAAAAAAACTGAAGAAGTATGCCTCTTGAAGCTAACTAATATATCTCGAATATGGACCAGAATGTCCTACCCCACACAGTTAATGGGAAGATGTTTGATGAATGAATGAATGCTATACTTAGCATAGCTTTGAAACACTGCATTATTACTACTAAACAAAACCATGGGACCAAGCATGAGGAACAATTTATCTGAACATACAAACAGCCTTGCCAACCACAACAAAATTATAAATGAGACCCACAGGAATCCGTTGTGGAAAGCATGCCTGCCTGTCACAAAAATAAGTCCTGAAGTGAATTCTGTAAACAGATCAATAGAAAGTTTCAAATGAATAGAACTCTTGAAGTAATCAATGCCAGTCAAGTAAAAGATGCAGCAGACTCTGGGACAACAGAGACCACTTATCTCTGAGCAGAGTATTCAGCCAAGGATGGCACAAAACCAAGGCTGAGGGACCTATTGTCAGGTTAGCTGGAATTTCTCTTCCCTGTGCATTTGTGCCTCTGTTCACAGAAGGTGAATTGCTTTCTAGGCTCTCTCCATATTCACTGAAGATGTAAAAGGTTCAAATCATTGTCTCTTGAAAAGTTGTAACATACTCTCTGAGCCATTCACACACCATCACAAGAAGTAGTATCTCCATTAGAAGGAGCCTTCTGACCAGTTAGTGGAATTATAGGTGAGTGGGGATATCACATTTAACTCAAATGTGCGCATGTTTTTACCGACAGTTTTCACGGCCAGAGCTTCCTGAGAATAATCTCTATGAGAGCATTCTCTGAATTCCTAAATGCTTCCTGTAATCATTAGGTGACTAATTTCTGTTGGTCTCTCCAAATCCATTTTGTCCTTCTTGTTCCTCCCGGCTGTTGGTTTAAACAGTTCTACCTAGTTCCTCCCCTCTGTGCCTTCCAAGTCATTTGGAGGTTTAACCACAGGTTACCTCCAATAGAAGAAGAAGAAGGATCTCCTCCAGACAAAGCTGCAGTTCCTGGCAGGAGGGGCTTTCCTGGTGGTACACCACCCAAGTCAGTACAGCAGCACTGAGAAAGCTTATATTGTTGACACATTTGCCTCAAGCATCATTTGAAGACTAGGTTCTACTCTGTAGCCCAAGCTGGCCTCAGCAATGCTCTTGTCTCAGCCTCCTGAGTCCTGGAATTCTAAGCACACACCATTGCATGCAGGTCTCCATGTACAATTTCCACTTCTGCTCTCTTGACCTATTAGTATGCTGTAAAATGTCCTTTCACCTACACTCTCTTCAATTGCCTTATTTCATGCCAATTCTAATATGAATAAATAAAATCTCAACATCTGGCATGATTTTACTACTTTGAGGTATATCTTATTTGATTCATGCATGCATGCATATGTGTGCATATATATATATATATGTACAGAAATACAAATATATATAATTTCTAACTTAATTGTGTTTCCTTGAGATGGGTGTGTCATGTTCTATGGGCTCATGTAACATCTGATCAGAAGGTAGGAACTGTCAACATTCTTGAATTCATCACTACAATGGGACATACGTCAGAGGAATTCTGCCAATACAACAAAAATGGTATGCTAGATAAGAGCAACAGGCATTTTCCATATCATAGTTTTCCATAGCTGTAGTTTTGTTCTTGTTTCTGTTGCATGCTGCGATCACCACTGTCTTGCTGTTGTTCTTTGAGACAGGGCTTCATTATGCAACCGGAGCTGGTTTGACTCTTAGTGGCTATGCCTCCCTCTTGAGTCCTGGGATTACAGATGTTTACCATTGCACCTTGCCCTATGTAACCTTTAACTCCCATAATTACTTCACAAGTTTATTATCCTCATTTTTAAAAAGAGGGATTCAGAGGTGTGAAGGATACTTAAATAGAGCCACAAAGTTAATAAGTATTAGAACCAGGATGCTGGCTTGGGGCCAGAGAACTCCTGGATTCTCATCTTTTGCTACTACTTCATCACTCACAATGGAAATGCCCTCACACCTCCCATATGCTAATTACTGCCAAGGGGGTTGTCCTGCTGCCTCCTCCTTACATCACAGTCATCAGGAGACAACAGAGACTGGTGGCTTGATTAATGCTACAATTCACCTCTTTCAAGTAAACTGGCAAAACTAAGTCTACCCAAGGTTAATTACTCAAAAACCTATTTTAACTTTAAAATAGCCTGGGAGTTTGGGTTCATTACACTTAACACACTGTATCTGTGTGTTGTGTTAAACATCTCATACTTGTACAATGTAATATTATTTATATGGTCTCCAATATGTCGTGAGCACTTAATAGATACTAAGTTGTTCCAGAAGCTTCTGTGTCATAGGAAATCAATGCTTTATTCAGCACTTAGAGAATGCAACTTATCATTCACAGCCAAGTGAGAGCTTGGATGATTTGGTGCTGGAAAGGGAAACTGCAAATTTTCAGATGTGTGTAATTGCACGATCGAAATTACACAGGTCTGATTTCATTATAGTACGTTCTAATTCAATGTCTGCTTCATTTTTGTAACTGGCACTAAAATGCTTTTACTCAGCATGCAATATGAAAACAGTAGATCATGGGATTGGAGGAAAAAGTTTATTGACTTAGGGGCAATTCGGGATAAGCTAAAGACTTTAAAACTATGAACTTAAGTCATCAAAAAAAAAAATAGACCAGAAAAAAATCTACTTAAGTTCTTAACATTTCTTTTACTGTGAATCCTTTTTACAATTTTCTAATGTCTCCTCAAAACAATGCTTATAAACAAATAAAAGAACATGTACAGTTAGAGAAGAAGCTGTTTATATTAGGAGACACTATCAAAACATTACAATAAAGATTCTGTAACAAACTGATATACTTTGCTGTGAAATATTAGGAGTCAGGATGTAGATGTCTAGTACCTCTTGTGTGTCACCATATAACAATAGTACAACAATATTGTCTTCTCTCTGATTGCATTTGGTGGAGAGCTGCACATAATGCCTGTGTTTGGTGCTTACATACACCCTTAAGGACTTGCTACACTTGGCTTTGTTAAAAGCACCTGGGGATTTTATTCTTATGAAAACTCATGGAAGTCCTGGACTGTTAATGAGTCCCAGGTAAAGAACCCCACAGAAGAGGCATTTGAAGTCTCGTATGAAGAAGACAAGCAATAAGCAGACAGCAAGGGGCAAGAGAAAACCTCCTGTTCTCTAAGACAGTGAGAGAGAAGAGAGCTATTCAAGTAAAATTTAATTTAGAGCCAAATATACTCCTGCTGCACAGAACAAAATAAAATGCTATTTAAAAAACAAGTTTAAATAGATTTCAAGCAGACTGCCTCAAGAAAGCTTTTGAAAGAGAAATCTACTGGATTATGAAATGACTGACAGGATGGAGACTCTCCAAACTTCTGATGTATATTTCATCAGAAAAAAGTGAATGAAAGTTCAAAGGAAGAAAATAGTAGGGCCATTCATTGATTTGATATACATGATAAAAGCAAATATGTTCTGTGTGCTTGGGGGTGGGAATCTGGGTTACTTATGTTGCACACTCTCAGATCTGCAGTGATAGAACAGGCCATGTATAGGCCAGCCATCCATTAGAGGTACTCTCTCAGTCATGCACAACCTAATTGCCTGGATTGGAATCAAAATAGAGTGTGGAGCAAACATTCCCATTTAGTATATAATACATTACCAAAACAGGTCATAAGAGGACACCACAGAGCTGATCTGTGTTTGCATGCATACACATGCTACTTCTAAATAGGTTCAGACTGTCATCTCATATCTGATTACGTTTGTGTCTTATTCTAATTTCTGCCTTTGCAACTGTCACATTGATCTGGGGGCTCTTGGCCATTCCTACCCCACACCCTTCCTATCTGTGGATTCCTCTTGTCTACCTGAGTTTGTAACAGTGGCTTACTTTGACTCATGCACTTCTTGTAGTTTTAACAGATACCTAATCTCACTGCAGATACCCTACTCTGGTCACCAGCTGCTCTCTCTATCCCTGGTTCTGCTTCTGGTCCTCATCCTTCCACAAAAACAGCTCTTACACAGTAAATCCTGGTTCAGAAAAGAAAGGAATGAACTAAAATTCCTCCCAAAGTCATCCAATCTCAAAGCAGATATTGAGCCATGTCCTAGAAAAGTGGGCAAAATGCCACCTCCTCCTGAGAACTATCCAGATCTTCAGAGGGAAATGTGTCTCTGGAAGACGGTAGTGCCTCTGTTCAAAGCTGTCTTTGATGGAACACTCACTACATCTTGTATCTATATTAATCATGATTGTCTCGTTCCCCACCATTGGTCCACCTCGTTCAATCCACCACTGCCACCCTTTAAAGAAACATATGTTTCCTCTGCAGATTCTCCATTCTCTGACTCTTCTGAAACTTAGCAGATGTCCAACTTCACAATGGGCAGTACTTTCAACAATTTAACAATGTACTATTTTAAAGCTCAGGTGAATTTAGAGGTAATCTCTATATTTCACTATGTTAATTTTTATTTATTTTATTTTTGCTCTTCTTGTTTTTATCCTGAAAACCTGACTATAAAAAGGAAGACTCATTAAATAACAAAGTCAAATCAGGTTAGAACAGCCCACACTTCCTTATGGCATTAAGAATTCAGACATTCAATCAGAAAAGCCCATATCCGTCAATGAGATGAATAAAGAAGTGAGCTGAGCACTAGCCAGAGGTAGGGTTATGGGACCCAGGATATTCCATGATGAAGCTGTCAAAATATGTCTTTTTCAGAAGGTAAAAGCGATCCAATTAAAATACTCTCTTTTATTGTTAGATAATGGTGTATTGTCTTCATTTCTGAAGAAAGATCTTACAATGATATTACAATGATATTGAGGCTTGTTTCTTCTTTTATTTGTTTTTATTTTATGTGTATTGGTGCCTACATGTTAGTCTGTGTACCACCTTCATGCCTGGTATCCTGGAACTGGAGTTACAGATAGTTATGGGCTTCCATGTAAGTGTTGGGAATGGAACCCACGTCCACTGGATGAACAGCAAGAGCTCTTAACCACTGAGTCCTGAGTCTCTCTAGTTCCAGTTTGTTTTCTTTTTATTTCTTGATATCTTTATATTACAAAACGAAAATGTGGGTCTAGTAATACCATTACTATCCTTTTTTTTTTTTTTTGAGACAGTCTTCTTACTATGTATACCTGGATGGCCTAGAATTCACACTTTTGCTTGCCTCTGCCTCCTGACACTGTGAGTAAAGGTGTACACCACCACTCCCAGCATAAGCTTATTGCAGCATGGGATAGGAACACTTTTTTTTTTTCAGTGCACATCATCAAGAAGGAGAAAAGTGTAGAGTGAAGGTTTTTCACTAGGTGAAACAGTTCCTGACCAAAGCTGAAGTCCCATCAGGCCGAGAAGCCCAAAGGCAACAAACCTATTGAAGCCAAGTGGAATCTACTCTTGACAATGTTCTGAGAGCTCTCCTCTTCCTGAGCCCTTGCAGCCTCCCTGATCAGAGGTCTCTAACCTACAAGTGGCTTCTGCAAAACCAGGAACTGATCTGAGCCATATACCTTTCCCTGGTGAGCCAGGCTGCAGGGTATGTGTACAGTGTCCTCTCACATGCAAGCTGCTAAAATGTACTTACTTCAAGGCCATTCATTGATCAACTTCAGTCTGTTTTCTTCCAAACAACCAATGATTATGTGATACATATTGTAAAATATTTAGAAAACACAAGAATATATAAAGAAAATAGAAATCACTTATAATTCCATCACTGAGGATAAACAGGGTTACTATTTTTTTTCTAATTCCAAGCTTTCAGCAGCCCTTATAATAATTATCTAATGTAACCATTGAGGCTACCCATAAGCAGAAATGCTAGATCTCAAGTGCAGGTCTGGAAAGTTCCCAGTCTTTGAACTGCGCATCTGGCAACTCCCAGGGATGCTGGCATGGGGTAAAGGACTTACTCACTGGGGGCATTTATCAAGGGCAAACATAAACCAAAAAGAGGTGTAACAAAAATGAAAGAATCCTTTCTAACTTGTAATTTTCCATTTGTGCCTCTCCCACATTTACCTGCTTCTTTTTATATAAAGAGTTATCTAATGTAAAACTGATAAACTGACAAGCTTAGAAGCATGGTAAATTAACCCTTATATAGTAAGCTATGGTATTTGTTAACATCTTAAAGTTTTTAATTCCCTAGCGCCCTTCTAACAGAAAGTCCTTTGTTTTGCTCATGAATCCACGCTCCTTCTTTTAATTAATATTTTCTTGTAAATATTATTTGTCAGTTATTTTCACCTGGGATATTTTTCTAAGCCTGATGACCTGAGTTGAATTCCCAGGACTTACATAAAAATAGGGGAGAATCAGTTTCTTCAAGCTATCCTCTGGCCTCCGCACAACACGTACTGTACACACATACACACACAAAAAAAAAACATAAAAATGAATTTTTTTATTTCTAAAAACTTAAATAATGAAAAAAGCAGTGTTATCATACTTGAGTAAACATAAGGAGGCCACTACAGTTTATTCAATGTACCAGAATTTGATATGAAGGCCACAAAAGGAAAATGGTCCTCCAAGTAAATATTGTTTCTAATTATTAAGTAATGATGAGGATTTAAAACATTCATCTCAAATCCATTCAGAAAAATGTCCTTCCATAACTTGGTCACTAGCCCCAAGTAAATAAGGACTTTTGACTCATTGAATAGCGCTGTAGTTTGAAATATTTAATGTGTACATTTTCTTCATTTGAGTCCCTGCATACAACAATATGCACAGGATAATACGCAGAGTTAAGAAATGTCTCAATAGCTTGGCTTGTGGAAATGCCTCAAGAAAAGCAAAACGGTCAGCTCATTTATATATTAATATCTTTCTATATATTTTCAGTTGAGTTGAAGGCAGACCATTGTTAATAATAGTGTTCCTAAAAATATCATCATTCAATTTTCAAATCTTTTTGTGGGCTAAGTGGTCTGGCACCAAGCTTGACTCAATATTATTTTGCTGTTTTATACAAAACAAGCAGTAGTGGGTACTCATGTAAATCACATAACCCACTACTCTTATTTTTTATAGATCTACACTGCACAACTCTACCAGGGCTAGAGTGAAACACAGAAGAGGATGTCTCTATGCCACTAACGAAGAAGGATCAAAGCTGATTCCCATTCAGAAAAGTTTGGATTTTCTAATATGATACAATTTATTAATCAGAACATATATTTACTACTGTCATAGTTGTGTGTTTTTTCATAAAGTACAAATGCTATTAAATATCATGAATGTTACTTCCTCTTTCCAAAATGATTGCATAATTTAAGAAAAATCAGGAGGACAACAAACATACCATTGCAGAATATTTGATCACACTGTGTGAAGATGTATCTGTCCTTCCTAACCTGCCTAAGGCATCTTTTGACTGGTTTAATAAAGAGTTGAATGGCCAATAACTAGGCAAGAGAGGATAGGCAGGACTTCCAGGGAGAGAGAGGAACTCAGGGGAAGAATTTGAGAGGTGAGCATTTACCAGTCAGACATGGAGAAAGTTGGACATATAGTACTGAGGAGGAATAACAAGCCGTGTGCAAAATGTAGATTAATAGAAACTGGTTAATTTAAGTTTTAAGAGCTAGTTGGGAACATGCCTAAGCTAAGGCCATGCTTTCATACTTAAGAAGTCTCTGTGTCAGTATCTGGGAAATGGCAGTACAAAGAAAGACCAGCTACACAAACAGTGTGGAGCACTGTAGTACTACTTAATGATACTGGCTTATTTAATACATGAATGTCTCACAACAGGAGAATTACTGTCTCACCTTTGAGCTAAGAGCCTGCAGAAAGAAATTAATTTGTTCAAGGTTACACAACATTCAAATTTCTTCCTCAAGTTAGTCTACTAAGGAGTTCATATTATCATCCAAAGAATCAGAAGGGAGTAGATGGGGTCATTTTTTTTTTCAAACCCCTGAGAAGTTTCACAAATTTTGTGTTTTGAGATTCAGTCCAGCATCTTTATTTGGTTTGGTTTTGTAATGTTAGGAATCCAGTCCCAGGGTTTTGTGCATGCAAATGAGACAGCACTCTACCATTAAGCCATCCCTTTAGTCCTTGTTTGGTCCCTAATGTTTCAGAGGTGCAATTTGAACATAGGAGAGGAGCTTTTATAACTGGAATGCAGAGGTATGCACAGATGGGCAGAGAAAAAGACTGTGGAGGAAGAAAGACAAGCATGGAGGAAACCAAGCAGGATTAAAATAGAAACTCAGAGACTGAACTGAACGGCAGCCTGGAGCAGTCTCTTTCAAATACCCGAGTCCTTGACTTTTGTAGGAAAGAGCAGAGGACGTTTGAACTTGTGGACTTTGGGAAGTTTAACTCTTGCATACACACAGAGAGAATTCATGAGCAAAAATGAAATATACAACCTCATGGATGAGCAATTTCCCCAAGGGTTATCTCCAGTACTTACTGAGGGCAAACGAATACCACCAGGAAAATAAACAACAGTCCAAGGTAGGGACAGTCATATTAAATTGATAAAGTCTTTTCAATGTAATTATTTAAAGAAACATAAAACACATGTGTACAGACTATTGTTCTGTATATTGTTTGATCTAAAAGCTCAGAATTTACTCTCTTCTGACCATTATTCTTACAAACTAATAATCACAGTTAAGTTTGTACAAACTCCACTGTAGCAACTGTGTTCTACAAGGCCACTTGCTGCTCACATTTGCTGTTTCCATCTTTACAATGTGGCTCATAAAGTTCCCAGCACACATCAAGTGCTCAATGCCTTACTGATTAATTAACCTTGCAATTGACTGACAATAAAAGTTTACAGATAGCCAAATGAACAGCTAAATAAATAAATAGGATATATTGTATCCTATAATAGCATATTTCCATCTTTAGAGATATTCCAGAGAAAGGCATGTAATAGAGTAAACTCAAGCATGGAGTAAGTGGTTGCTCTGTGTACTCCTGCTAATCCCAGAAACCCTCTTTCTATGTACTATTTATGGCATGAAAGAACGGAGCTTATCTGTAGAAAATGTGGGAAGATATATTTTAGGATAACAATAAGACCTTTAGCAATAACTAACATTTCTTTCCTAAGCAAAAGTACTTCCATTTGCTGGTTGCATTCTGGCTAGCTCTTACATACTAGCTACTATGCAACAAATACTCCATTTCAAAAGATGGGAACAGAGAATAGCAGCTGAAAACAGGCTGCACTCAGGGCCACTCTGTCCTGAATGCCACCTTGCCTGCTAGCCTGGGAGGACTCTCTGAGAAATCAGCACAGGTGGTGTGGGGGGGGGGGGGAAGAGGCATGCTTGTTTCCCAGTGTCCTAGTGATGGGTGTCTGTGGTCAAACATTAGTTCCTCAAGATGCGCCAAAATGAGAAACTAAAAATTCTAGGAAAGTGGTTCATTATTATACCCCACCTTTCTTACACCAAGGAAAGCAAATAACATAGATGGACAGAGCCAATAATGTTTATAAAACTCAGAAGGTGATAAACATGCTCTTTTTCAAGAATTATCCAATGGAACCTCTATTTGGAATTCTAAATATTATGATTTAGAATTGCCAAGCAGGGAGGTATGAAAAGGAAAAAGAAAAGGAGGAGCAAGGGAAAGTGTAAAGCAGGGGAATGGGGAGTGGGGGTTAAGAAACAGTCTGAGGCCATTGTCTTCAAGACAAACAAGAAAAGAAATGACAGCCTCCCTTCTTGCTAGTGTTCCTTTCTCACCTCTTTATAGCCTCATCACCTCTCTTCCAGATTCTGGGACCCCCACCCCACAGGCACTGCCTTCACTCTCCTAGCAACTCTCTTCTACCAGATAGTCCATGTTTCTAGCTGCCCCCATTACACAGGTAGCCATCAAAGAGCTTTTTGTGACAGCTGAAGTACCGGGCATTGACACCACCTCCATTATTTTCTAGGTTAGCTCTTTGCTTGGGGCCTCCACAGCACCCGTGACAATTAGTAATTATCTAATCTGTTGGTTTTATCCGACTCGATTCTACCTATGAGAATAGAAGCACGTCAGTGTCCTTGGAAGTTGCATTTCTAGCACCTTCTACAGTTCCCGGTGTGTAAGCGGGGCTTGAGAAGTAAACAATGAAGAGGAAGAGAGGAGAAATGGAGGAAAGGAAGGCAGACTTGAAAGGAACATCTGACTTATTTTACGGAAATGCTGGCTAATTGCATTCGGCATTCACTGACAGCAGCTACTACTGACTATGGGGAGCCATTCTGTTCTGTGGCACTAAATCAGCTCCATTCCCTCCATGACAAAAGCTTCATATAAAAAACAGATGCCATATTTAGTAAACGGGTAACATCTTGCTTCACTGTTATTGCACAGTCCTAAAGAAAGGCAGCCCCAGCTTCCTTTCTTGACCCCTGATGCACAGCTCTTTCTCCTAATGCCCAAGAACCACAGGCAATAGCAATGAATCACTTTCCCACCAGCACTGATTTCGCACTCCCTCGCCACTGGCTTTATTCACCCACTTCCAGTCTGAAGTCAATCAAACTTTTATAACCGAATCCCCTTAACAAATGCAAAACTCACTTCCCACCAAACAGCCTTAATTTAGCACAAACTAAATTTCAAAGGAAATTTGACTGTGCTTTGCTTTAAATGTCAGAACTGGATATTCAGAGAGAATAATTAAGGGGAGGAGATGGTTTCATCCAATAAAAAAAGATTGCTAGTTTGTGCAAAGCAAAGTGCTAAGAATATTAGCATTTTAAATCCGCTCTCTTGAAAATGCTACTAATGGACATGCTGGTGTTCGCATAAAGCACGCCTCTCTGTCTTCACTGCCAGGAAGATGAGAGCATTTGCTCTGGGATTCAAAGGACAGACACTGCCTCTTGAAAGGCAGATCTAGGGATGTGTGCTTCCTAATATGTCTGGGATATGAATCACAGCCACCCCTTCTCATGTAAGTTTAGAATTCCTTTCTCCCTGATTGTCAGGCCAGGAGCCTTTTATCCTTATTTGCTCATATATAATATTGTTTTTTTTTCCCTTTAATCAGTGTCTTAGTTACTGTTCTATTGAAATAAGGAGACACTGTGACCAAGGCAACTCTTTCAAGAAAGCATTTAATTGGGGGTTTGCTTACAGTTTCAGAGGGTTAGTTCTTGATGTTCACGGTAGTGAGTGTGTCAGCAGGCAGGCAGGCATGGTACTAGAGCAGTAGCTGAAAGCTCATATAATCCACAAGTTGTAGGCAGAAAGAAAGAGAGTGTGTGAGACTAGGCCTTTCACAGGCTTTTGAAAACCTGAAGCCCACCCCCAGTGACATACTTCCTCCAACAAAGCCACACTTACTAATTCTTCCCAAAAAGTTCTACCAACTGGGGACCAAACATTCAAACATAGGAGCCAATGGGAGCCACGTTCATTCTAATCACCACTCAGGATGTACAATTCTGTGTTGTTTGAGAATGAATAAGGTTCACAGTTTTACAAATGGTTTGGTGATCTAGCTAAAACGTATTCTGCCTGTCTAGGTTGAATGTTGACAACTCCATCATTGGGGTGAAAAGCTATATTTTATAATGTATACAGTATAGTTTTCTCAATTTTGGGGATTAAACTTATGCTGTACAAATACCAAAAGTTCTAAAATGGCAGAAAAACAGCAGAAAGAACTTCAGAACTTTCTTCCTTCCCAATCAAAAAAAGAATGTTCGCCAGGCAGTGGTGGCGCACGCCTTTAATCCCAGCACTCGGGAGGCAGAGCCAGGTGGATCTCTGTGAGTTTGAGGCCAGCCTGGGCTACCAAGTGAGTTCCAGGAAAGGCGCAAAGCTACACAGAGAAACCCTGCCTCGAAAAACAAAAACAAAAACAAAACAACAACAACAAAAGAATGTTCTTGTCACACTCTATGTTTTTTTTTTATTCAAAGCTGTTTCCCTACTGATCTGATATTTTTTCAATCATATCTGAGAAGACTTCTCAGGTAAGTGTTAATATCTGCTGTCCCTCTTTAACAAGCACTCTTAATATCTCCTTTTTAAAGAATTTTGTTTCAACTATATGTCTATATATGGGCACAATTCACATGAGAGCAGGGTCCATGGAGGCCATAGGGGAGCTGCCTGATATGGGTGCCAGGAACCAAACCGAGGGCCTCTGCAAGATTAGTACATACTCTTAAGCTCCGAGCCATCTGTCCCTGCTCCTAATGCATTCCTACAAAGTTGTTTAGCTGTAGGGTTTCTGTTGAGGCTACAGATTTTGTGTCCTCGCATCCCAATCCCAGTGGAGGAGGATGAAGTTTAAGGCTACAATAAAAGCTGAATCCCAAATCTGTGAAGCCCAAGGATTTTCTATGTTGAAAAGTTTTATCATAGTTTTTTGTGTCTCAGCAGGGAGATGTGATACTTAGCAGCAAGAAAAGGCTGCAAAACTGGAGGAGCAGTGAGGCCATCAGGCCAGGCACAAAGAGATTACTTTCAGCTTTTTTCTCTTCAGCTATTATTTTGGTTTTCCCTTTGTTTTCATGATGCTTCTTAGGACAACACCTTGTATAGTAAGCACTTGTGGCCTGAAATCATAAGGCTTGGGGTACATAAAACAAAAATCCATGAGGGTCTCTGCAAAGACTAGAAGGACATCACGAAAAAGGGAACTATGCAGAAGGCACTGGCCATCATCAAAGATGTTCTCAGTACTGTGCAATTTGCCTACTGTTCCCTTCAGAAAATGCCGAAGTAAAACATTCTTCAAAACAGGGAAAAACAACTCTCTTGTGTAAAAGAAGGAGAAAGATAATATGCAAGAAGTGCTCATTTTATGAGTAAATTATGATAATCTGGTATTTTTGTGGCCTGCTACAGCAAAAACACAAAGAATTAATGTAGATGACTTAAATAACAAAAATGCATCCCTCATAATTTTTGGAAGCCAGATCAAGATGGCAACATGAGGCCAGTAAGATGGCCCAGCAGGTAAAGGCACTTTCTACCATGTCTGATGACTGGAGTTCAATATTCAGAACCTATACGGTAAAAGGAAAAAAAACTAATTCCCAGAAGTTGTCCTCTGCCTTCTCCTTTCACCTCCACATGCATGCTTTAGCACACATATGTGCACACCACCCCCATATACACAAACTAAATGGGTAAGTATAAAATAATCTAAAGATGGCAGTGTGACAGGGTTCTTGTGGGAAGAGATGTGCAGGTGGTCCCTGTCTTCTGTATTCTTACTGGTAGAGAGCCTGAGAGCTGGAATCAGTAAAAAGAAACAGAGACACAGAGAGAGAGTGCACTGATGTACTAGTGCTCTGGTCTCTTCTTTATGAGGGCACTTATCTTACTGATAGGAGGCATCATCCTTGGTACCACAACTCTAATGGCTGAGCCTTCTAATGTCTTCATCTTGGGAATTAAATTTCAGCATAAGAAACTGGGGGGGGGGGCATTAGAAACATTCTCTCAATATCACCCAAGGATAGTTTTACTTTACAAAGGGTCACAAATACATTTGAAGAGGGAAAATTACCCCCCATACTCAATATACCTTGTTAAATCTGTTCAAACACAGAGAGGAAAGAAATTAAATATTCTCCCTTTAGTGATTATCATACTTAAGAAATTATGCTAAATTAATTTGCATGTAGATGATTCAGCCTTAGGAATAATGATTTCCTTAACCAACATAGTTATTATTATAAATGGCATTATATAATAGGGAAGATTAAAGGAGGCTGTAACCACCATTGACATATTCAAATCTGAAAAGAAAATACTACTAATGATTGAAACAAGTTGATTTTGTGGGATGCTTCCTCAGCCTACAGAAGTCTTGTTATTGAAGTCTTGTTATTGCATTTAGGGTTTCAAATGTACTATAGACAATCATGTAAAAGTAAATAAGTCCCCCTCCCTTTAAACTTTGGACTTAGTGTTTACCTTCAGTTTTTCCATTGTGACAGCTCATTATTTATACAGTGCTTACTGCATATCTGACATCATTCCAAAATTCTATTGGTCATTATTTCATTTCATCTCTAATCACTCTGTGACTTACACACTGTTAGTTATGATTATTATCACCAATATATAAAGTAGAAAACTACATTCCCAATATAACTCATTCTACACTTCTAAAATAAATTCTAAATCCTATGGAAATACACTTCAGCTTTACAGGGACCCCTCGGATGTAATGTCATCACCTGGAAATGTTCTCCACGTGGTAATAAATTTGGTAATCATAAAGACTGATTTCTAGCCAGGCGGTAGTGGTGCACACCTTTAATCCCAGCACTCGGGAGGCACAGGCAGGTGGATCTCTGTGAGTTCGAGGCCAGCCTGGTCTACAGAGTGAGTTCCAGGAAAGGCGCAAAGCTACACAGGGAAACCCTGTATTGAAAAAAAAAAAAAAAAAAAAAAAGATTGATTTCTATTTGTGTTGTTAAATTTTCATGCAGGCACCATGGAGAGGGGAGAAATCTCTGTGGGAAACATGTTTGCTATGTAAGTGGTAGTACTTAAGTTCCGATCCTCAGAACCTACCTAGGACTTGGTAGTGCTCATATGTAATTCCCACTGTTCCTAAGGCAAGATGTGATGCAGAGAAGAAACACCCCTTGAAGCTCCTAGTGTAACTAGCCTGTTATAAGTAGCAATGAAGAACAATGGGACCATGCCTCAAACAAGGTAGAATGTGACCATAGCCACTGGAGGTTGTCTTCGGAAGACCACATATACTGTGGCTACAGGAGTTTGTACTAAGCAGGGATGGGATCCTAGATTTTATATGGCCAACAATATGCACACACACACACACACACACACACACACACACACACACATACACACACACACACACACACACACACACACACACTAAAACATGAACAAAAGTATTTATATTTGTAAATTTCATCAGTAAATCATAAGAGCAACACATCTTCACAGTAATGTTCAAAGACTGAATGTATGCCATTGCCTGGCTATGCCAGGAACCCAACTGATGTTTCAATTTTGTTTTTTTTCTATATTTTTTCCAAAAGATGTGAGAGGTTGGAAAAATTTTAATGATATTTCTGTGCCATCCTTTTTTTAAAAAAAATTGTGATTTTCTTTAACATTAAAACTCCTTAGACTTATAAAATTGCTAGGCTTTGAGAAGTACATTTAAGTGAGGGATGTGGATTAGTAATAGAGCATTTGCTAATATGCACAAGGCCCTAGGTTTAATTCCCAAGCACCACAAAAAAGAATCAAAAATGTATATTAATTCCCACCAAGAAGCAAAATGCACGAAGACAGAACAGTGTTTTGTATTTTAATTCCTATATTTAAATTGCCTCATTTCTCTCTTCATTTCTAATTTTCTCCTTAAACAAATTCTTTGTAAACAAGAAAAAGTTAATAATAACAAAACAATCATACATTTGCATAGTGTTTGTTTATACATTGTTTCAATAATAGCTAGGGAATAAATAATTCTTAAATTTTAGCCATCTTGGACTAGAGCATTTTCTCCAACCAAAGAAAAGATCCTATATTGTATGTGGCATCGTTGCTTAAATACAGTTAAAATCCAACAGTTTGCTTGAATCTATAAAGTTATATTTCTGCAAGGTTTTTATGAGCCAATATATAGTGCCATAGTAGATTTCATCTGAATTGGTTGTTTAGAACTGCTACAGGCAAATTGTGTTGCTTTTATTTCCTGTTTTAGGATCCTTGTTAGCGTTATTCATAGCATAGAAAAGAATCTATTTTACTAGCATCATAGACTTTTTATTTTCTATATGTCTGGAAGAATTGTCACCCAGATATTAATTTGGATGGATATTTTGCATTAAAATACACTCATTAATGTAATTTTGTTTCATTTTTCGTAGAAACCTGCTTTAACTGAAGTAGGTACAGCTTGTCAATTCTAAATTTAAAAACCAGAACTTCTCAAAAATATTAGATACATCATTTAGGACTCTTGACTACTTGAAGGAGAGCTGAAATTATGAAGAAGCTGAGTAGTTATGCCAGGAAAATATGGAATTTTCCATTTTAACAGATCATGCTGTCCAAGATATAATGCAATTATAGAATCTTCAGGGGCAAGCATTAAAAATTTATACTCTGATTAGTGTTATTTTATCATTTATACATAATTTAAATATAAGTTTGATACTGCTCCTTTGTTTGACATTTCTAAGATATGGATATTTCCAATCAAAGTTGTTGTTGTTGTTGTTGTTGTTGTTTGTTGTTATTGTGTGTGTTTTCTTTATAGTTTGTCATGAAGAAAATAATTAACTGTATTTCTTTATACAGCACAGAGATATTCTAGTTTTCTTTTGTCACTGGGATAAACATTATGAGCAAAAATAATTTAAAGGAAGGGTTGATTTGGGCTCATGCTTCTGGAAAACAGCCCATCACTGAGGACTCATGACAGGGACTCAATCAGGAACTGAAGCTGAAATCATGGAGAAAACCTGCTTACTGGCTTACTTACTGGCTCATAGTCAGCTAGCTTTCCTTTTCTTCATTGAAAAAACGTTCATATCTATTGATTCTTTCTCCTAACTCCTCCCAGATTCTCTGCACCTCCCTAGTCATCTAATGTTGTTTTTTCCCCTCTCTTTAAAAAAAGTGAAAACTCAAGAAACAAAAACAAAAATCAAGAAACACACATACTTAAAAGCCAGGAAAATTAAAATAAAAAAAATAAAAATAAGCAAAGGACCAATAAGATAAAAGAAAATGTCCAACACAAAGCAAAATGCATCAAAAAGTCCACCAAAAATACCCTTGAGTTAGCTTTGTGTTGGCCACTTACTCCTGGGCATGGGAGTAGTGTGTATACCCAGTGACACTCCATGGAAAAAAAATGATATTCCCCTTTGCCAAAGGGTATTAGTTGAAGATAGCTTCTCAGCTAGGAGTGGGATCCCATGTTGGTTTCTCCCTCTTAGTACTGGGATCCCATCTGGCTTGAATCTGCTTAGGTCCTGTGCTTGCTGCCTCATTGTGGGGATTTATATGTGCATCAGTCCTGCTGTGTGAAGAGCGTACTGTTTCCTTGGAGTCATCCACCAGCTCTGGCTCTTACAATCTTTCTACCTCCTCTTCCACATAGCTCCCTGAGCCTTGAGAGGAGGGGTTTGATAAACGCATACCATTTAGGACTGAGTATTCTAAATTCTCTCACTCTGGACATTGAAAAGTTGTGGGTCTCTGTGTTAAGTATTATCTACTGCAAGGAGAAGCCTTTCTGATGTGGGGTGATGGAGGTGCTAATCAATGGGTATAGCAATATATCTTTAAGAGACACTTTATTGCTGTGTTCTTTTAGCAGGACAGTAGTAGTAGGTTTTGTCCCTAGGTACTTGGTCCATCTCGTCTCAGGTTCTTAGCCACTTTATCAATGTCATGTATGGGTCCCAGTATAATCAAAAAGTGGTTGGTATTCTAGTAACATCTGTACCACTATTGTACCATTAAGTCTTGCAGGCAGATCACTGTTAGAGGTTCCATGTTATGAAGCTAGGTGACATTGAGCTTTCTTATACAGTTCAGAGTCACCTGCCTAGGGATGATGCTGTCCAAAGTGAGGGTCTATGTCATATCAAACATCATTTAAAATAATCCTTTGTAGACATGGCCACAGGCTACTCTGATGTGGGCAATTGCGCAATTGGGGTGTTCCTCTTCCCAGGTGACTCTAGGTTATGCAAAGAAGACAGTAAAAACTAATCAGCTCAAGGGTTAAACAATTTCTCTGCAGTACAAAGAACATGCTGAGTAAATATCTTGGACATTATAAGTCTGTTTTCTCCATACTTGTCCCATATAGCAATTTTGAGGTCAAAAATACCTTACAGAAACTGGTCCATTCTTCAAGATTTATTTCTGCAGCTGTCTCTCACCTCTTCTATTCTTTTAATTCTTATCTTTTTCCTCCTGGTGTCCTCTCCCACCTTCTTACTGAGTTGAAGGGTTTGCTTTCCCTGTTAAGAACACTGCCTTTCCTCCTAATTCTCTGACTGCAGAGAACATCTTTTATGTGGATGCCTTGGTAAATTTCATATGATCTATCTATATTTTTCTCTGTTTTAGTGATAGGATAAAGTTATAGAAAAATGAAATACTTTTGGCCAAATTGAGATAGACAACCAATGCCACCATATTGTCTCTAGACATCTGGCAAAGACAGAAGATGTAACTCTCTCAGGTGGCAGATTTGCCAGTGCTGTGTGAACAAGAGATTTGCCTTTAGAACCATTTCATTAGCACAATGTAGTGGCTGAAGGCGTGAGCCACTCAAGACTCATGTTGTCTCCACTCAAACCTGAGTTCTGCCACTTATTAGTCATGTAACCAGGGCAACCTGTCTATGCTCAGAATTAAGAATGATAATGGATCCTACTTCACAGGATCACTGTAAGAACTGAGTAAGTTCATAGATTTCAGGCTGTTAGCATAAGGCCTGGTAGAATACACATGCATAAATATTAAATTACTATTATATCCTGAATTTCATTAGGCTAGTAAGAATCAAATAAGTAATGACAGCCAAGATAATGACATTCAATAAGAAGGAAGTCCTCATGAGCAAAAGTGGTCCATAGCATCTACTCTCAGTGAACTGGAAAAGATACCTCCTCCAATGTGTACCTTCCATTGGCTATTATCTGTGGTGTGGGTTATATTGGTACTGCTTGAGGTCACTGAGAAGGTAGCTCTGACAGTAACATAGCTACTCAACCCTCCGCATCTACTACTCAAACATGTTCATTCCAAGGCCCCTTGAGCTGTGTCCCCAACTCTGTAACAGGAAGGAGAGAACAGCAAAACAGCCACATGATAAATGTACTGTGCCCTTCAGAACAGCTAGAAAATAAACTATTTCTGACAGATGTTACTATTGTTTATACCATGATATCAAAGTGCCTGCAGTGAGAGAGAATTCAGCAGCGAAGCCATGGGAAGTTAAGCCATGGCTAGAAAAGCACAATCTGGAACTTTAGCTAACTGTCTCAACCTCCCCACTTGGACTCTGCTGGATGTTGTGAGTTCCTGATTTGGCACTATCTCTATCAGTTTCTGTTTGTTCTTTTGCATGGAAGCTTCAGCAAAGGAGACACTCTTGCTCCACCTAGAATTCTCTACTGGGAATGCTAGCTGACTGCCTTAAAGGAACTTCCTCCATTGGATTGTGATAGCTGTTTATTAGCCCCAATTTGATAATGATACATTCTACTATTAATTTCTCATTTACTTGGAAGCTTCCACCGGAGGGAACCCATTGCTTTGGCTGGGCCCTTTCTCTATTGGGAACTCCAGGTGGGTACCTTAAATGAATTCCCCAGTCAACTTCTGCTGAGTGCCAGAGTTGATGATGTTTTGCTATCAATCGATCTGTCTGTCTGTCTGTTTACCTATTTATCTATCTCTTGTTATTTATTCTTTGGCTTATAATAAATTCATTCAGTCATTCAAAACTGAAAGTATGGCTATTGGAGATTGTTCTATGGAATGTATAGCATGCTATCTAACAACATACGAGGAAGCTCAGATCATTGATTCTCTTCTTCCTATGAAAATGCCTTTGCTTATTGAGCCAAACTCTAGTTCTCCTCTTGGGTCATCCAGGTATTCCAAAAGAAGTTAACAAAAGGTAAAACCAATGAAGTTTTACCAAATTAACAAGAGTTCTTGGCTGTCCATGTTGTAAAGTAAATCTTTCGCTCTAATCTATGCTTACTGCTTTCCATTCAATTCTACTATGCAGCAGAGTTTATCATTTCCTCCATTCCATACAAGAGAGTTCTTTTTTGGTTGGTTGCTTGATATGCAGAGGCAATTTGCCTAGATGAACACAATTATGACCTTAGAATTTAAATCAGAGTAAATACAGATATTTAGCTCTATTATCAAAAGTATTTACTTAAAATTGTGATGCATACTCAAAAGTACACTGCAAGGTGCTACCAGGTCATAGGTCATGAAGACCAGACCCCAAGGAACCAAAATAGGCAAAGTATAGTCAAGTACTACTTGACATACAGAGAATGTACAGTGGTGATTTCATAGGTTGGTGTCAGCTAATAGCACGGATAGTTTATTTAGTTATTTTAAGTATGTTCAAAGACATTCTCAAAACAATGAAAATGCATAATGTTGCTCTGGAATACATTTCTATCTTTAAGTGATGTATGACTCTGTATATAAACATACAGGTGGTGTGATGGGATAGGAAGTACAGGAAAAAGGATTTATATTTGTAATGAGTGGGGTATGGAGAATAGTGGCCTATTTTGTTGGAAGCCAGAGAGAGGAGGAGGGTAGACAGAGAATAAGTTAAGTGATATCTATTTATCTATCTATCTATAGATCCTACTTTATATATAAGGTGGGAGCTGAATCATTCAGATCCTCATGATTATGTTAAATATTCTGGGCACAACTGACAGAACACTGGAGAGCTACTGAAATATTTAATTTTGAAATGACATTCTCATATTTGGGATTCTCATATTACTTGAAGTGTACACCTCTTTCTTGCATTTAACTCTTTAGTCTTTGTGATTATTATGTAAAGCCTTATATAAAATATTTTGAAACCTTGTTTTACATTAAAATAATGAAACAATATGCCTTAGAGCCACATTTCATGTTTGAGGTGATATTTAGGGTCCTAGAGAAAAGACAGAAATGTATTGACTATAGAAATATGGTTTTGAGAATAAGAATATTTTTCCTTTGACCAAAATTCTAATATTTCAGGAATGCTGATAAGACATCAAAAGAATAGCATACTTTAAAAACAAGGTTCTGATTTACATAGCAACTTAATTGGCCCTGAGATCTTCAGCTTCTCTTTTTTTCTAGGCCAAGTGACAGCTTCTCCACTTACTGTAAGCATCCTCAAAGAGTAAGCAGGCTTATAGAACATACAATTATCCTTGCAGATTTACCCTGGTCTCAAATCAGTGTTATCTTAATGCGCTTATAAGTACTGGACAACATGCTTTGCCATGAGATATGTTGAAAAACCATCACAATTCTTTTCAGATCTAAAATATATATTTCATATTCATTGTGTTCCATAAACTACTATGTATATTTAATTACTATCTTATTTTTGAATATATGTTTTTAAATAGTAAACAGTTCTTTAAAAAGCGGGAAAATGTAAGCATAATTTTTTAATCTGAAAATATGCCAATCATTTTTATCCTTTTGTAACTTTAGATTTGCAAAAATAATTATTAAAAAATTGTTAATGGGTCACAAAGATAAATCAGACTGATAAACAATTAGAAAATGCAAGGAATTTTTAAGGGACTTCTGAGTGTGCAAATGAGTGGGTCTCTGTTTTGTCCAATTCCAATGTGTTAGTTTTTGTTTTATCATATCATATCATATTATATTATAATGTTATATTAATTATCATCTCTTAGAAGCCTGTTTGTTTTCTAATGATAGACAGAAAGGTAGAGGATCTGGAATGGAGGGGAGGTGGGGAGAAACTGGGAGGAGTAGAGGGAGAGGAAACTGTAATCAGGATATATTATTTGAAAATATATATTTTCTCAATAAAAGGAAAAGGAAAAAACCTGCAAGGCATCACAACTGAAATGTCAAAAGTACTGTTGTAAACCAAAGCATTAGTGGATATAACTGACCCAACCCCACTGATAGAAGCACACTGTGATAATTTGGCTGGCCTATTCAGTTTTTTGGATGAGTGTACCTCATTTTGCCTCTTTATTACCCACGTAACAATAAATTCATTCCTGGCTCACTTAAAGGAAAGATCAGTACCAATCCATAATGCTAAAATGGGTTTCACTTCTTGCTATGAAACTGGCATAGTTCTTGTAAGAAAAAGACAGAAGACCCCACACCATCGAAAATAAGGAACTGCACACTACATTTTACCCGCTAACTACATTTGATTCCTTGTCTCAGATTTCTTTTTTTCCTTAACTATGCTTGCAACACAGCTCATGAGTAATGGTTTGCACTTAAATTTGGGGTTCTAACACTTCATCTAGTCAACAGGAATGCTTCAGATGCTCTAACAAAGACTTGTACCTTTTGAATATTTCCTGCTGCTCTTCTCAATGAAGCTATGTAATTTCCCTTCCCGATTTCCATTTTATGTGTTCTCCATTGTACATGATTGAGTGGATGAACATATGCTCCTCTAGGAAATGCTTCCCATTCAGAGCCACTTCAAAAAGTCCAGAATTTCCCACGCACCATTTAAAAAGCCTACTCAAATGTCATTCTAATGACAGTCTGTCTCATGAAGGTATCACTATTAAGCAGCTCATTTCCCTAGGGTTCAACATTTAGACAAGACCTATACTTTTGCTGTAATACACAGTGTTGCAATAAACCTCATTTCCCACCAATCTTCATGTACGTTTTATGCTATTTTTAAGATTAGAACCTCCAGATGAGAGATTGAAAGATCAGACATTGTCTCAAAGTTATCAAGAGATATTGCCAAGCACTTTCACTAACATTGCATCATTAAAAACTTTCAATTTGAAACAGCTTTGGGTAGAGTATTACTTTAAAAACCCAGGATGAATTTTAACATACATTGTATGCTCCTAATGTATGGGGTGATTAGTGAAAGTGCTCTGGCTGAGAGAGGATTATTTCATCACTTACACTGTTTAGAATTATCCATGATGACAAGAAGAAGGTCAACATCTAGTTGGCTTAATTATTGTTATTCTCTTTAGACAAGGTGTCCCTTTAGGCTCATACAAATTTATACTTATAAGAAAATTATAGTGAATTGCTGGCATATGCAATTTATAGATCACTTATTTAACATTATTTGTCATGGGACTTTCTCAAGTGTCCATATTATACCAAGTGCTAGACATAGAACATTAAATACAACAAAGTCCAAGATCAAGTCAGTGATGGCGGGTGTTATAGGCAGTTTCTATTCTCTTCTACACACTTGCAGTTCAAAATGAGCAAATTACTTTGTATTGTTAAAATAATGATGAACATAATAGTTGTCAAAAGTTAAAACTGTTAAATTAATTCTATTGATACTATTCCTGAGCCAGTGGAGTTTGATAGTCTATAACCTCAATAAATCTGTTTTCATAAGTCATTGGAAAGGCCAGAGAGACAGTGTAAGTCACACATGGTTGCTCATGCCTCTAATTCTAATACTTAGGAGGCTGAGGCAGGAAGATTACCACTAATTTGATGCCTTTCTGAGCTACAAGGTGAGTTTTAGGCCAGAGACTGCCTCTAATAAGATAGAGATAGAAAGAGAGAAACTTGAACAATTTAGGTTGACAAGCACTGATGTTTCTAGGTACAGTATAAGTCCTATTCTTCTTTCCTCTACACAAAACCATATCCTAAAGAATCCCATAGAGTACCTCAACTATGACTCATAGCTGTCTGCATACTTAAAAGCACCACAGCAATAATGGGCTGTTAAGTATCAGGCTCATTGCTTAGCCACTATATTTACTACTTAAAACTCTTGAAATCTTTGAAGAATATGTGCTTTATGGGGACCTGAAAGAGTGATGGAGAAGAGTTATGCGAAAAAAAGAAACACAAAGGAAAAAAAGTAGCAGAAATGTTAACTTCTCTGGTCATTTATGATCTGTGGTTACACCCTCATGGTTCAGGGATCTCCTTCACTGTAAGAAGGAGCCATCATGTTTTTGATTTCCATGAACATCCATTTATTCAATTAAAAAATACATTTTGTTGAACTGTGCTAAGTTATAAACCTTAAAGATAGATACTGGTCACAGAGAAATCAAGTTAAGGGGAGAAAAACAATGTTTTTCTGGTACCTATAAAGTCTAACAAAATAAAGAATGGATACATTTATATTTAATAATGTATTGTAAATGAATACTACTTTCTGAGAAGAAAATGAAAAAAAAACTTATATAGAAAACAAGATGTTCATGGAAGATCTTTCCAGAAAAGTGACACTCCATTTGAGTTGCAGAGAATGCGGAACTAGAGAGACATTACGGAGTGTTCTAGTTTCCTTTTTGTTGCTGAATAAAACATTCTGACAAAAAGCAGCTTAGAAGGGTGGAGGAGTTATTTGGCTTATGTATCCAGGTCAAGGCTCGTCTTCGAGGGAAGTTGAAGCAGAGGAATGGAGAAATGCTGCTGGCTATCTCTCTTGCAGGCTCATCTTAGGCTAACTGCAGGCTCATCCTTGGCTAACTTTTTTATATAATCTAAGACACCCGGACTGGGAATCATACTCCCCATAATGTACTGGATCCTCCTACATCAATTAACAATCAAGATAATCCCTCACAGACATGCTCTCAGGCTAATGTGAGTGGGGAAATCCCTCAATTAAGACTCCCTTCTCCACTTACTCCAGGGTGTGTCAAGTTAACAACTGGAAATTAAGGCTAACTCAGACAGAAAGTGAAATGTCAAGTAGTACACTGTGATATGGGACAGAGCCTAGAAATCCCTGAGAGACCAGCTGGTCGTGATGAGGAAATGTGTAAGAGAGTTGCAGGAGATGTATCTGGAAAGATAGGGAACGAGTAGGGGCAGGGCATGTGGAGGCCTACAGACAACATTCATTATGTGGTTAAGCTAGGAAGTATTTGGAAAAGTCAGAGTGGAAGTTGCCATGACTCACTTACAGTTTGACATTATCGGCTAAAGGTTCTTGTGCGGGAAGTTTGGCAATGTTGACCGGTGGTGGAACTTTGGTCTCTCATGAGAGATGATTGAGTCTCTAAAAGAAAATAGCGCTTCATTCTCAGGATCCGGAATCCACAGTGCATGAAAATTTTATACATCAGAATCATGACCACATAAATCTTTTCACCTATAAATACCAAGCCTCAGATATTTTTGTTGTAAGACACACACACACACACACACACACACACACACACACACACACACAAAGGTATTTAATTAAACCTGGACTACTAAAAGTTTAGACATACATTAAGAAGCAACCACTTTTGCAAGATAAAAACTCCAGGCAAATGAGTTAATTGATGCCTCAACATCACCATTTCAGATCATCAGTGTCAATCAAGTGGTAGGGGTACCAATTCTTTCCCTTGCCCACCATCTCTAGTAGCTAACAAAACTGACAAACGTGACTACAAAACAAATCCCTGTGGTACTTTTTCAGTGTAGTTACCTCTACTAAAACCTAATATATTCCATGGATGAAAGAAGTAAAAGTCAATGTATCTAATATCTGACTTCACATGCCTAAATGTGGAATGTTTAAATATGATAAATTATAGAATATTGGGTCATTGCTTTATTCATACTGGAGCTGTGTATCTCTCAACCTAAGGGAAAAGTGTTTCAATATAGGTTAATGCAGGTCACAGAAAAGACACTTCTCCTTTCAGATAACATAGGTCTAGTATTAATATATTAAACAGTGAAATCCAAGCCCATCTCAAGTAAGAGGAAATGGCAATGATACAGTGTAACAGTATTAACCATATGAAAATCCCACTTTCACTGAAATACTAATTCTGTTACCAATAACTTCAGAGCAGAAAGGACTGAATGTTGGCACTTTAATATTAATTGGTCTTTCAAAGGTCAAACAGAAATGACTCTACAGCTCAGTTTAGGAAGGCAGCCTGCACTGATTTTTTTTTTTAAATTGTGCCATGAAATAGGGTGAAAAGTGCTAAGAACCTTGCAGACATTATTAAACTCATTTATTATTCGTTTTTAATATAGGGTAAATTATAGAAACCTTACAAAATCAGCAGAAGGAAAGATAATAGTCCATAATGAAAAATGCAATTTATTTCTTCAATGGGGAAAGAACTATTGAATCATAAATGGCAGGCCCATTAGGAAGTTATGTAAACGTTTCCCCTTCGAGTAATATAAATTTCATCTCTCCCTAATGGCTATGCCCCAATAGTTCTATTCATTATCATAAATTTCAGGAGTACCATTCTTTCATAATACATTTCAAACAAAGGCATTTTATTTTTATTTTAACAATTAAACAATTTTATAGTCTCATCTCCTCAAAATATATTCTGCAGTTTGTTCAAATAAATGTGACTGTCTTAATGAGTAACAAAGCAAAATTAATTTACTCCAGATTTGGCTTTCCTCTCCTTCCTATTTTACACCTTCAGGAATTATAATTTGTGGGATTGAAGGCACATGGGTAGCCCCTAATTTTGTGGATCTGGTCTACTCCTTGAGATTATCCTCTCAGAAAAACTGCATCAAGAGCAAATAAGAATCAGTTTTGGCAATCCTTCTATAACTATACCACTTGCCTAGAAAATGGAATCACACACTAGTGGGCTCTGTCGTCAGATCCACCTAGATCTAGGGTCTTGTCCCCTATTGACAACTAGGCATTTAAATACACTATTAAAGCATTGTGAGCCTCAGCCTTCTGTTTAGAAAAGTAGGCCCATTGATATCCCACAAGAGACAATTACAATGGATAGAACAGGATCTAAAACAGCTCTTTGTATGTTACATGCTTCATAAACACTGGTTTGGCCCTCTTATCAAGTAAGTTGGTATATCTTTTTAGAATCCTCTTGATATATGGTATTTCACAAGGAATCTTTTCAAATTCTTTCAATCAAGGGTAACAGTTAAGGGTCAAAATAGTGGAATCAGACTCACTTGTTTTGCATAGAATGTAAACCCTCAAAGCCTGTTTCCTTGTCAATCATATTAGGTCAGAAACAACAGAACCTGTCTTGATGGATTGGAATAGGAGCCTCAGCTTAGACCATTCCCATGATATCACTGATTTTTGAAAGCTGTCAGAATTTTAAGGTATTTAGCAGAATAACAGGCCTCTACTCACTAAAAGTCATGAGTAACTCTACCTCGTTATGAAAAACAAAGAAATGTCTTCAGTCCTGGAGTGAGAAAAGATAAGTTCATCACTCCCCTCCCCCCCACTTATGAACTATAGTAAGAGGAAATAAAGTCAAGCAACTGTGCTTATGGCAAGCTCCTTAGCATGGTAACTGGCATGCAGTAATACCCAATAGATACTAGTTATTCCCTTTAACATTGGAGTAAATTCAGAACTATATGTTTCATTATTATCTTGACTTTTCAACATCATAATGCATGAGTATAAGCTTCAGACCCATGAAGACACACTATTCAGAAAAGAGCCAGAATTTTCCACAGTAGTCCCAAAGCTTCCAAAGACTGAAAGATTATATGAGATTCTTTTAATTCAAATATTCAGTTGGTCCCTGATAGAAGGTGATGCTAGCATCTCACTGTGCCTCAGTTCATCTTGGAAACATCATATTCTTCCTCTCCTGATTATACCCAGGTGATGTTTCTTTTAGCAAGGCAACACCATGCTGTCCAAGTGGTAAAAACAGGAGAAGGGTAGATTACAGCTCTCTAGTGAGTGGATACCAGTCTTTGATTCCATGAGGGACTAGTTAAAGTTTGCATCTAACCATTACTTTATTGGCTTTCCTCTTTTGAAATGCTTTCTGCCAAATCTACCAGGTCGGTAGCACTTGGACCTAAATAGTCATTTCAAAGGTGTTTCTGAAACAAACAAATGATCTCATCATTCAGGACTGGTTAGTAGAGTCTTGAAAGACTCCAAGAATTAGAACTGAGTCCCATCAGCAGAATTCATATCTGTATGCATCACTAGCCTCACCTCATTCTGAGTCATCAGCAATATCCTAATAGGTCCCAATGACCTGTCACATGCACTTTTTATTTACATTGACAGTACTGCACACCTTAGCAGCCTGTCTCCCCAACTCAAATCCTGCCCTCACCTGATGTGAAATGAAGTGAGATAGGCTTCCATCCCTGTTCTATATTATTGGTGGCTTCAATACAGAGATCCATAGTGGAGTTGAGTAATGTGACAGAGATCACACATCCTGGAGTTTTTACTAGGGAACTGAGATAGGCAAATGGATGCTGACTCTCAGAGGCATAGTTATGCCCTAACTATGGCTGTGATCATATCTGTAGGTATAATCCATTTACCATTCTTGACTTAACTTCCTGAAGACAGAATTCTGATAATGCATGGTATGCCTTCAGTAATTGTTGTTTGAGAGGAAATGAAAAGAAAGGGGAGCTGTATACATATTTTATGACTGGTAAAGAGAAAGAGGCTCAGCCATTATGGAAATGGGATGATTTCTCATTAAATTTAGAATAAGCTTTAAAGTCCAGTGTAAGTCATATAAGGGATCAGATGACTCTCATCTCCTTTCCATTCTCCTACAAGGCCACACTTCACTCCCCACCCCATAAACAACTACATTTCTCTCAGTTTCTTGTTCATGCAAGCTTCTTCCTCTGCCTAAAGTTTTCTTCTCTGTCTTTATCTGACTATGTCCTCATCTTTCTCAGAGATTCCCAGGATTCCTAAGGCATAGCTCACCCCTGCTATAGCCCGTGTTGCTTCTTGTCTCTGTACTTCAAACCCTTCTTCTAGACTGCCATTGTGTTTCTTCATTTGCTTTGTGTTTGCTCAGGTACTGAATCCTGTCTTGAAGTGTGCTGCATAAAAATTTGTCTCCTTGTATCCTCAGATCCTATCGCCAGGTCAGGTGCCGAGCAGGAACTTAATAAATGTTTGATAAATGAACAATAAATGAGCACCCTGCTGTAAAAGCATAATTCCTTGAATAAAGGCAAGGCACAGAGTCCATGGGAGAACTCAAAAGAGCTTCAAGGACCACTTCACTAAAACACTGGGGTGTTGGCCCATCCTGCTTAGAAAGGTAAAGGGCCACTTTTCCCTACTAGCTCACAGTGCGGTATTCAGCTCAACATCTCGGCATTAATACAAATGTGGCCTTGAGAAGGTCTGAATTCCCTCAAGCTATCATCAAATGACAACTTCTAAGAGTAATTTTAAAGAAGACCATTACCCTGGAAGCATGTGTGAGTGTGCTACATTCCAAGCAGCTGAGATGATTTCTGACTGAACTCTGCATGTCTTCAAGATCATCTGAAAATAAAGCCAGAGCAGATCTCATGCTTTGGCAAATCAAGCTCCCTGACTCATTAGAGAATTAAAGTCTTACTGCAGTAGGCTTGAGAAGCCCAGGCAATACCTTCCACTCCCCTTCCCCATCTTTCATTCTGAGATTACAGATTTTAGCTTTAAAAACAACCATGATTAAGCATGACATCTACAGATGCCTGATCTTCAGAAAAGCTGCAATTTGGGAAAAATCAAAGCCATGAGGAACTGAATTATGTCAGGGAGGCTTTTCATTACTCTCTAATCTAGCTCACTCTGAGTTAAGCGGCAAATGAAATTTGATTATTCAACCAGTTACTTTGCAGCTCCTGTGTTTAATTTGCTTTTCGTCAGAACATTAAAGACAACATTTGAGATAATAGTATTTGAACTGGGGTTATTTGTGACACTGCTCTGTTAAGGAATTTGTATATTTAGAAGTACAGGTCCTTCATTTATTATAATTTATCTCATCTCAGTCATTAAGTTACCCATCTTGAAAAATAGCCATTCCAAATAAAAGGAAAAAGAATGCTTAACATTTATAGACAGGTTAGAAGATGTGCTTGGAAAGTTACATGTTGTTTTGTTGTATCCAATGAGTTGACAGCTTCAAGTAATTTACTTTTGATGGAAAATCAATTTTATTATCTTCAAATTAAAATGTCCTTTATTTTTTTAAAAAATGGAGCTGGAGAAAGAGATCGGTGGTTAAGAATACTTGTTGCCCTTGTAGAAGTAAGTGATTTATTCTCCTCTAGTAATCCTTTCTTTTCATCGAGGTCACATCATTTGATTGGTAGCAAACATTTATCCAGACCCTACCATGTAGTGAACACTGTTTCAGGCATTAGGATACTAAAGGTGAGTGTGGTACTATCCCTACCATCAGTGAGTGTATTATCTTGCCAGGGAAGCAGAGAATCTGATTGAGGTTTATAGTAGCATGAGAGAACTTTCGTAGTTACATTACTCAGCCATTATGTGAGCACCTGTCATGCACTACTCCCAGTGGGAAGTGTCAGATAGACATGGTGAAGACATTTGTCCTAACTTTGAGTCATCTATAGAGATTACAGTCTAGAGTAGGAAATTAACAATAAACATCCAAGCTAACATAATTTTAAAATGAAAATGAAGTTACACCATGAAAGAACAAAAAAGGAAGAATGCAATATACTAGACATGGTCA
>CABHPR010145303.1:0-18530 GCA_902168415.1 Peromyscus melanophrys
AATTGAGCCATTAATAAACAATGCATTATATTCCTATATGGGTAGTGGGCTCCCTTGAGAGTTTAGACTGTCTGATTGCTTTTCTATGCAGATGATTGGCAGGTTGGGCACCATGCCCAGGTTGTTGGCTTTGTGTTTGTTGTTTGCTTTCCATCCTTGATTGTATGGAGGAGGGCATGTTGTATGGTGTCATGGCTATTTCTCATTGTTCATCTCTGTGGGCATTCACACTCTGGAGGTACTGCAGGCTAGGCTGAATAAAGACCTTCCAGTTCCCCTGTGCTCCAGAGCACCACCTCCCCTGTCCCTCCTACATACTTACTCTGTCCCCTGCCTCCACCATCTGATGGTCTCTTCTTTTGTAAATGCTTCCCATTACTGTTCTCTATTCTAGTTGCTCTTGAGGCAGCCCTTTGATCCACCGCCCTGACCCTTGAATGTTCTAGTGACCAGAGGTAATGGACACACATTCTCCCTTGAGAGAAAACCTTGCCAGAGCTAACACCCAAGTAGGGGAGAGTGGGGCGAGGAAGTACCACTCTCAGGAACAAGAAGGCATATCTGGGGCTCAGATGTAAGAAACATGATGTTGTACCTTGTAAACAGCAAGAGAGTGACCATATGTGGATACACTTCCAAAACTGGCCATTCTGCTGTGCTATTGATGGTGACTTATGATCTCTCAGTGATCAATACAGTGGACATTTTATTTAAAAAAAAGTATTAATGGGTTTGACCATGAGTTAGTTACAACGGTGGGTAGTTAAGGACTAGGTATTGAATTCTCTTCTATTTTATACATTCAACAATGGCACCATACATGGGTTATGTATTATCTAATGTTTTTATAGGGAGGGTTGACAGTTGGGGATTTTATAGGACTCATCATACAAAACTAGGGAAGTGGCTGACAGAACTGGGATTTGAGTCATGTCTTTTTAGTGCAGTAGGATAAGGCTAGATTCTTAGAATTAGCCAGCCAGTCTGCATGACAAATGGAACCCACCCCATGCCTTCCTTTACTTGCTCTGTCTTCTTCCCCTTTGTCTGCTCTTGGACTCACTTTCCTTATGAAATTCCTGAACTGCTCCTGAAGGTCTGGCCTTCACTTACTCTCCCAACTCTCTCCAAAAGAATGACTTCTCTGTGCTCACCTTTATACACCAAAGGCTTTGCGTTATCTGGAGCCTGGTTGTTTTTCCTAACTGCAGTGCACATTGTATGCTGGCACTCCTGTGTATTCCATCCACAGAACCTCAACATTTCTGTTGCTAAATGTAGTTGGTGGAGTCCTCTATGAATCAAGATTCATGCTACATGCCCTTCAACCTTTGACCATCCTAACACATACAATTCATGATGGGCAGAAAATTCAGTCCTGCCCAGCGTTCCTAGCCCTTTCTCTTTCCCACTTTGCACAGCAAAGCAAGAAAATTGGTTTCCTTTGTTTGTTAAAACAGATTATGTCAGATTGCATTTAAACCTCAAATAGTGTGTCACTTTCAAAATGATGGCAGTGGTGTGTGTAGGTCTTCATTTGCTGAGCAGATCCATCAAATCTGCAAGACGACATGAAGCCATTACTGTTCCTATCCCCACTGTGCAGAGGAGACACAAGGAGCTCAGTCATCTCTCCACGATTCCAGATACAGGAAATGAGGTGCATACAATGAATCAGGCCCAGACAGTGGGTTCAGAGGCCATTCTTAGTCCCTCTAGCCCATCTCACCAGTGGTCTTATCTCATCTGACCCTGCTCAAGATGCTTAAAACTTTCTGAGGTATGCCCATTGTATAAGAGTCTCAGTTTTCTTGATCAGCATAATTGGCACATTGGATCATGGGAGAGAGGGTCCTAGCCATCTCACCTAAGAGTAATATACTTATATTAAGAGTAAGAAATATACCCCAGGTGGTGTAGGTGTTTATTATCATCTTCATTATGGTTATTGTTTATATACCTATATACAAGCATTTTCTTAGAGCTTGGGGGATTTTGTTATGTAGAGGACTGAAATTGTGCAGATTCCGCAATTTGGGTACCCAGAAGAGAATTGGATCAAAATTATACATTGCCTTGGACAAACATTTCTTTCAGGGACTAAATCAACAAGAAATATTCAATGCCCTTATATGCTGAGTGTTTTTCAATGCAAAGAGCAGAATACTATGATAATAGGATGATGCTAGCCATGATAATCCTTATAGGAAAGGAAAGACCAGGCCTTTACAGATGTGTCTGTAGCAACAGGACTCACATCTGAGCTGAATTAATTACACCAGGATTACTCACTCCCACCATTCCTCTGATTTTTTTTTTCAGGAAATTCTGTGACTTTGTAAGGTTGTCTGTGTAATCATCAGTTGTGTGGTATGTGATGAGTAAACAATGCTGAATTCCAATCCTCACCAGGGAGAAACCATCAAATCAAGGTGGCACACACAAAGTGAGAACATGCCAGTGTCCCTTAGTTCTGCTTGGGACTGACTATCTTGAGGCAGAAATAACAGTGGGGTAGGATTTTAGTCAGAATATTTGGTTGGCTTGCAACCATCAAAACTATAAAGTCTGAACACCCAAGAACACTAGCCTGTGATGTGTTTAATTTTATTTCTATTACTGTGAGATTAAACTTTTTTAAAAGTGCAGATTGAAATTGTTGGGACTGTAAATGTTGTAGGTTTTATGTTTTTTTTTTGTTTCTGGAATATTTCAAATTCATAATGAAATATTTTGGTGATGGGATCCAAGTCTGAGCTTGACATTCTGTTTCATGTATGATTGTATATATATATTCTAAATGTAATCTCATGTAATATTGTTTAGTACTTTAATGAATGACACAAGGCTGGTGTGAGTGCACTGAACCACCTGTAAGGAAGGGCAGCCACACACATAATCGAGCTACTTGTATGTTACATCATCACTAAAAGGTTTAGGATTTTAATTTTTTTTCTCATTTTTCATTAGTTCTTCCAGAATTTCATACAGTGTATTTTGATCAGATTCACCCTCTTCCCAGGTCAACTCTTCCTTCCTTACCATCCCAACTTTGTGTCCTCTTAGAACAAAGCAAAACAAACAAACAAAATAAAACAACAACAACAACAACAACAATGAGACAAATGCAGTTTGTACTGTCCATTTGCTGTTGGATGTGTGACCTTCTACTGGAGCTTTGTCAACCTACCAAGGGCCACAATCTTAAAGAAAACTGACACCCCCTTTGCCAACAACCATCAATTGCTAATAGCTCTTCAGCTAAGGGAGGGACTTCACATCTACCTCCCCTCTTGATACTGAGGGTTTTCTGGTCTGAGTTTAACAGGTCTCACACATGATGTCCCCACTGCTCTGAGTCTGTATGTACAGCTCCCTTGTTTTGTCTGGAAAACACCATTGCCTTGTATTCATCCGCTGTCTCTGACTCTTAGAATCTTTCTACCACCCTCTTCCACAATGAGCCCTGAGAGGAGGGGGTGTGATATATACGTTCCATTTAGAGATGATCATTCCAAACTCTAATTCTCTGCACTTTTACTAGTTGTGCGTCTCTGTGTTAATCACAATTTAATGCAAAAAGAAGCTTCTCTGATGAGGGGTGAGAGGTGTACTAGTCCATATGTTTAGTGATAAATCATTATGAGCTGGTTTAGTATATTGTCTGTTTAGCAGAGTAATAGTGGTAGGTTTTCTCCTAGAGCCTCTGACCTGTCTAGCCATTGGTTCATGGCACCACCAATGGTGCCAGGTATGGCTTTTCACTCTTATGGAGAAGGTCTTCAATCCAAAAATAGAGTGGTTGGTTATTTCCATGGCATTCATGCCACTATGGCACCAGTGGACATGTCTTGCTAGGATGGTCATTATTGTAGCCCACACTGTTTATAGCTGTATAAGACTAAAGATTACCTTTCTCCTCTGGAAGCTTGCACAGCTCCTTCCGGAACTATGAAAGACAACCAGCAGGGATGAAATTCCAGATGAGTACCAGCTTGATTTCCCCATGTTATAACTTAAATATGTATTGTCTTCAACAACAGTGTCTTATCACCAAATTCAGTAAGTAACCAAAATCACTGAAAGTAGCCTGTAATTTGGAGAATCTATAAGATGTCACTGGCCAACAACTTCATGAGTTAACCCATTCCTGGTGTGGGGCTTTTTATTTGTTAGCCCTACTAGATACACAGGTCAATCGATTTAGGAGTTTTGTTGAGCAGTCTGGCAGAAACTTTGTTATTTTGCTGAGGCAGAAGTTTTGGGGCAGCCTGTACTCAGAGTGAAGCCTTGTATTCAAATCATGGTTTCTTCTTAGTGTTAAGGGAGTTCAGATTTCAGATATTTTGAATTGGAGATGACCAACCTAATCACAGCTCTATGAATTTAAGCACATATAAAGGTTCGCGTGACTACTGCCTTGTGAACTGAGTGATTCTCTGAGACCCACTACTCCCCAATATAACCTATCTTTTGTGTTCTGCCTTTATGGTAAACCTTCCCAATATCCCTTGACAATTACTGTTTCCAGCCAGTGTAGTCCAGTCTTCTGAGAATGTCATATAAGTGGGTTTATACGGTTTACAACCAGCTTGAGGTTGCTTCCTGTTTTCAGCATTTCTCTAAGATCCACCCTAGTCTCTGTGTATAAACTGTCTTCTGGGAGGTGTTTAGTAAAGCTTTTTCTTCTAGTATCCCAGAAAATGCCTTTATCTGAAAAGGTCCCTGTAGCTCTAATTACTCAAGCTCATATGGGAACGGAACAGGAAACCTTCATGTCTGATGTCCTCATAAGGAAGGCATTAAAGAGAAGAGTGCTGTGTGAAGACAAAGAACACAGTGAGAACAGAGGCTGTCTGAAGATGGAGACAGTGATTGAGGTGATGTCGCCATAAGCCAAGAACTCTTGGGCCACCAGAGCCAGGAAGAAGCAGAGAGAGAGAGAGATTCCATCCCAGCACACTACAGGGAACTTGGTCCTGCCAACGTCTTGATTTATACTTTTAGCCTCCAGAGCTGTGAGATAATAAATTGTTGTCATGTGAAGTTACTCTGTTTGTGGTACTTTTAAATAGCAGCCCTGGGAACCTAATACAAACACAAAAGTGGACATTTTACTTTTTGAATGTCTATAAATTCCTCAAAAATTATATGAATAAGGTTAGTAACAAAAAATGATCTTAGAAAACAAAGAACAAATATATAGTGGAAAAGCATAAATAATTAAAGAATACTAAATCAAAACAGTAGAAAAGATCTGTACCTAGCCAGCTCTGGGAACTGGATAAAAGAAGACATTGCCAAGCTGTCAACATTAGTGAGATGGTGGCCCTCCCTCATTATTAGTACACTCAAGCAAATCTGCATGTATCTGCTATTTACATTTTCAGGATTTCTTACTCATGTTTTCCATTTTTAAAATATGTGATTTTTTTCCTTCTTTTAAAAGCCTTTGAAGTGTAAATAACTTCACTTACAAGGCTACCTACTTGAACTGATCTTGGGACTATCTTTGCAGTATTTTGTCAGACAGATGTTTTAGATAATACACTGTCAAATCAGCCAGTATCTCCCTTGAAATATTTCCTGTGATTGAGACTTCATATTGTTTCAAGCTTCATATTCCCCCAACATTATAAAACTATTATCAGGTAGTATTCTCTAATTGCTTTGAATTTTTAATACCAAAGTCCTTAATTTATCTGAAGTCGAATTTTGTGTGCAACAGGAAAAATGATTAAGTGGAGTTATCTGAATCTGTGTTTGGTTATGCCATCCCTAGTTTTTGTTAAGTCTGTTGAACCAGGCTTCTTTGGTTTTAATTTCCACCTTTCCCTATAGTTGTGGCTCTGTTTCGAGATGGTTCTCTTTGATATTCCTAATCTATTTATTTCTTTTTACTTTCTAGCTTCATTATCAGGGTGTAGATATGTAAACTCCTTGGTTAAATTCGTTTCCAGTGAATCTTAACGAGTGTGCAAAAGAGGTTGTCTTCTTAATTTCATGTTTCCTAAATATAGAAACGAAACTGACTTCTGTGTTTATTTTATAACCCACAGCTTCACTGAAGTTGCTTATTGATCTTAACAGAAATTTGGTGGAATCCTGAGTGTTTTCTATATATAAGATAATATTCTCTGCAAACAGAGAAAATTCAATTTCTTTTTTTCCATTTTGGATGCAGTTTGCTTATTTCATTTTCTTGCCTAGTTTCTCTGGATATGATATTGAGTATTATGCTGGACAGAAGTGTCAATACTAAGAATCCTAGTTTTGTCCCTAATTTTAAAGTGTTCATTTTCTATGTAGATTTTGTTTGTTTTTTTGTTTGTTAGCTGTGGGTTTGCCATAGTGCCTTTAGTATGTTGAAGGGCATTGTTGAGTATTTTTCAGGGCTTGAGAAGGAACCCAGAGACTCATGCATACTAGGTAAAGTGTTCTAACACTTGGTTATACACCAAGCCCCAAGAATGCTGAATTTTGTTGAGTGGTTTTTCTGAGTCTTTTTATATGTTCACACAGCATCTATTTTATATTCTGTTAATGTGATGTATCACCTTTATTGATTTGCATATGTTGAACCATCTTTGCATGCTAGGATTAAATTATATTTGGTCATTGTGTAGCTTTTGTTTTCCTCACAAATCAGTTTACATATGTTTTGTTGAGCATTTATTTTTAGGCTATTATTTGGTTTTGGTTTCAGAGACTTGCTAAACTCAGAATAAACAGCTTGGAAATATCTTCAGATTGTTGGATGGTGTTGAGAAAGCTTGTCATTAGCTGATCTTCAGATGTTTGGTAGAGTACTGAGTCTCTCTTAGGTTCAGGAGGTTTTTGATTACTGATTCACTCTCCCTTTTCATTATTGCTCTGTTCTGATTTTCTGTTTTCTTCATGATTTATGCTTAATAAATTATATGGAACTTTTGGTTAAAATTCATTTAGCCATTCTATATCTTTGGACTAAAGAATTTAATACATTTACATTTGAAAGATTATTGGTAATTAAGGACTTAATGTTCCTTTTTGTTAGTTGTCTTTGATTTTTCCTTATTCTTGAGAATCTCATATATATGTAAATGAAATATGATTATATCTACTCCCATTTTCCCCTCCAAATCCCACCATATGCTTCCCAACACATTCTACTTTCAAGTTCATGTTGCTTTCCTTTATGACTTTCAGCAGCTCACTAAATTCAGTTAGCGTCTCCCATATGTGCATGGGTGTGGCACCATTCACTGGAGTATGGGAAACTTACCAGTGGTGACATCCCCAAAAAGGAATGATGTTCTCTTCCCCAGCATCTATCAGCTGCCAGTAGCTACTTCAGCTTGTTTGGATTGATCTCATGTAGGTCTTGTGCAGGTAACTATGGCTGATGTGAGTTATGGTTGCAATAGCCATGTTATGCCACAGCACCTTTCCCCATCTGCTGTCTCTTACATTCTTTCTGCCTCTTCTCCCACAGTATTTCCTGAGCCTTGGTTGAGGGAGGAGACATAGGTGTCTGGTTTAGGGTTGAGTATCCAGCCTCTTATTCTTAGCACACTGACCAGTCTTTATTTTTTAGTTTCCTTCTTCTGCCGTCTCCTCTTGCTGCCCCATTTTATAAGGGTCATTTGTAGCTGAATTCATTGTCTCTTCTCTGTCTTCAGTGTGTCTACTACTGTTTTTATTCATCTTGATTACCACGAGGCTCACATACCTTAGAGTCTATTTCCGATCATGAAGAGGTAAGCTCAATTGTACATAGACATTCTAAATATAACCTTTTTTTTTTTAGCGTTTTAGATTCCTATGCTAAACTTTTATACTGAGTACCCATTAACAGGTCATATCTATAGTTGTTTTTAAAATAGTTCTGTCTTTTAATATTTATGCTAGACTGGAAAGTGGTTGGCAACTCCTATTGCAGTAGTAGTCTTAATCTGACCAAGGTCTTTGCTCCATAGGAACTTTTTCTATGTTCAGAAGTTTTCATGTTCCTAGCATCCTCTCTTTTCACCTGAAGGCCTACCATCAGTATTTCTTTTAAGACAAGTCGAATGGTGATTGGATTCCTTCTGTTTCTGTTTGTCTAGGGAATTGTTTGTCTTTCCTTCATTCTTGAGTGACAGGTTTTCTAGGTAAACTGTTCTTAGATGGCAGTTTATTTCAGTCCTATGGCTACAGGCAACAGATATTCTGAGCTTTGGGGCTGTCCCCTCATTGTCTCTCTGTATAGTTGCTGTGTGTGTGTGTGTGTGTGTGTGTGTGTGTGTGTGTGTGTGTGTTTGAGTGTGGATATACATGGCCATGCTTGCATAAAGAGATGCCAGAGATTGGTGTTGGGTCTCTTCCTCTGCTCTTCTCCACCTTATTTTTTGAGACAGTTTTTTTGACCTGGAGCTCAAAATTTTACTTTGACTAGCCAGTCAGCTCCTGGTATCTGCTTTTGTCTCCCTATTGGAGTTGAAATTATAGATGCATGCCACTTAACTTGGATTTTCTGTGAATATTAAGGACTATAACCCCAGTGTTCATGCTAGCACAGTAGACATTTTATGTACCGAGCCATATCCACAATCAATTTTTCTTTTGTGAAGTCCAGTAATAGTCTCTTACTTTTTTTTTTCATCCGCTCATCCAGAGATGGACACCATTGCTTTTCTGTTTTAGTTATTGTGGATAATTCTACTTTTAATGTAGAAAGCTGACGATGTCTTCAGTAACCCATTTAAAATTATTTTGGGTATATATTCAGTAATAACATTTCTGGATCATACGGTAGAATATTTATTTTGTTTGTATTTATTTTGGGATTTTAGGGGCTGTTCTTTTTTGAGCTGTAGGTAACATATGAAGGTTAACATTTATGAAATAATGTTCTATGGTCTATTTGGATAAATGCATGCTTGCTTCTTAATCTGTAATTTAGTAAATGCCACTAACATCTCTAAAGCTAGTGAGTCCTCACATTATTTGCCTTTTAGCATGTCTTGCTGTTGAACACCACAGCAAGTTATTGTGTGACATAAACAGCCCTTTAGTGTGAAGTGCTTATATGAACCTGACTCTTGGTAGGGTTGTGATTCTTTGTGTGTGTGTGTGTGTGTGTGTGTGTGTGCGCGCACGCTAGACGCTTCATATATGCCCAGTGTTTTTATTCCCCCTATGCATTTCAGGTTTCTGTGAATACTCCCCCACATCATAGGGAGGTAGCTCCTTTGGTCATCATACTGGAGTGTGGTTGTGGCAGCAAGGGCTAAGGATGATTGTGGCTTCCATGGTGTTCAGAACTTCTTTTCCTTGAAGCAGGAAGGCAGCTGGGGGCCTGGAGTAAGGGGCTGCCCTCCCCCAGGTGAGACAAGGTGAAGTCCTCTGGAGTATAGTCCTTCCTATTGAAGGTCCACTGGGCATTTCTGGGCTTATTCTGAAGTGGGCAGCTCTTTTATCCACCACTTAGATCCACAAGAGGTCTTAGTCTGCTCTTCACAGAAGACACTCTGAAGGGATTTCTAGAGATGAAATTTATGAAGTAGTAGGGGACCCTGCAGTATAACAGACAATATGTATTCAGGAATGGAGTTAGAGTTCCGTGGCCTCCAGCATTCACAAGGCCCTAGGTTCCATGCAGAGCACTGACAATTTTTGAAAGAAAGAAAGGAAATAAAATTATATCTGGTCTATGCTCCTGGCTCCTGGCAAAGGGCTTTAAATGCTCATGGAATTTACAGTCATTTGTGTGCTTGTGAGATGACAGACCAAGCTTAGTTTGAGTTTGTGACTTTTGGCTCCAGCCCCCGCCTTAGGAGAAGAGACGGCTGGACACCGAGTCGTGTCACCATTTCAGCTAATTAGTCAGTTCTGCAGATTTGAAACATCCACAGGAAAGTTATGAGGGGCCACGGAGTTCTGGGGTGTTTTAGGCTGGTAACCATGATGAACCAAATAGGTACAGGGTACAGAGAAGGCACGGAGCTTTCCCTTCTCTGCCCACCCTGTGCTCCCCCACCTACGACTCTCTCTCTTAGCTGCTATTCAGTCAAATCCTTCATAAGAAAAACAGTAAATGGAAACTGCACTCACCGTACTGTGAGTCATTTTTGTGAATTACCTCAATTCCCGAACTTGTGTGGCCTGTGCTAACTGAGTAGTTAGTGTCACAATGGGATAGAATTCTGGATACCTAATTAATGTCACACAATCACGTATCCTCTATGATAGGGCTCCCTGTGCTTTCCAAACTCACACTAGTCCAGTCAACGCAGTGATTCATCAGGATTATCAGTTAAGTGTTCCCACCACTGGGGGCTTCAGGGTGCTTGGCCAGGCAGCTCTTGACTCAAACCCACTATGACACATGCATCTCTAGATTTCAAAATGATGATGTTACCTTCTGACTTTAGTTCTCTGATGGAAAACTCACTGATGTTCAGTTTGCTCCACACTTTCTTGTTGTAAGGATGGGAATAAGGACTCTACAAAGTTTTCTACTTGTATCATTTACAAGAGCCCTGTGTGGCTGTGGTTCTGTAATAACTCCTGGATATGATTGGCAAGTGGTTTGTTTCCTGTTCAGATGTGGGAGCTAGGCTACAGGTTTTCTCTGGCATATGATATATATCATATGATGATATGATATATACCAATATTGATGGACCGAGCTGAAAAACTTTCTACCTTCTCAGTTTCAGGACTTTCTATTGTGTGCAAAAGGATAGCCAAGGCTATCTTTGCAAAATCTAGATTTGGGTCCTTTTCATATGTTTATGTGTTTGTAAAGTGATAGCTGTAATCATAAAACAAATGACATGCATACTCAGATATACACATATATGATTGTACATCAAGAGAACCATAGCACTGAGAGCATTTCATCATCTAACTTATATGTAATCCATTGTTTCTTTTTTTAATTGGTTGAAAATTTTATGCATACATCCGTGTTTTGATTATGTTCACTTCCAATCCTTTTCCTCCTAATTTCAACTCTCATTACTATTCCCTCCCAACTTTGTGTGTTCTCTTACTATTGTTATTTTTAACCCACTGTGTCTACTTAGTGCTGTCTGCATGTGCATGGATATCTGGCCATCGACCGGAACATATATAGCCTCTCAGGGGCCACGTCACTGAAGATAACTTACTCTCTTTCTCAGCAGCCATTAGTTGCCAATAGCTGCTCAGCTATGTTTGATCTTGCTCAGGTGTTGGGGATGCTATCACAGTTGATGTCACTTCATATCTACAGCTGCTTTATTGTGTCTGGAAAATACTGTCTTGCTATAGTCACCATTCCTCTGGCTCATACAGTCTTCCTACCTCTCTTCCTTGATGATGCCTATGCCATTGGAGGAGGGATGTGCTAAATATGTACCACTTAGGGTTGTGAACTTCACAATCTCTTAATTTTTTGCAAGTTGACCAGTTGTGGGTCTCAGAAATAGAGGTTTCTCTGATGATAGTTGAGAGATGCAGTTATCTGTGGGTATAATGGTAAGTCATTAGGAATGTGTTTTATACTATGTCTATTTAGCAGAATAATAGTGATAGGTTCTCCCCTTCAGCTTATGACCCATGGAGCCCTCAGTTCTTGGTCCTGTTAACAGTGGCAGGTGTGAGTCTGTCTTGTGGAGCAGACTTTAAATTCAAACAGAAAGTGGTTAGTTAGTCCTATAACATTTGTGCCACTCTTGTACCAGTGGACATTTATTTCCAGGGTGGTTGTTATTGTAGTTTTCAGGGTTCCCAGCTGGGTGAGGTTGATGATTACTTTTCACCTCCAGTAGCATGCACGAGACTTCATGCACCATGAAAGCTAGGCAATAGGAACATAGCTTCTAGGTTAGTACCAACTTGATTTCATTCTTGTAGCTAAATGCCTTCCTCTAGTTTCCTTACCCACTCCTACCCAGTCCTTATTGTGTATCTGAGCCTTACAGCTTTGTATGTGGCTTTCTGCAGCCTCTCTATGTTTGTGATATTATATAGATGCACACACATAGAAAATAATTTATGTTGATTGTTGTTTGCAAAACTCGACATTTGTTCTCTGGTTCTGCTTGCCTGTTTTCACTATCCACTCATTCTGGAAGCTGCTGCAAATTAACTGGTGAAAACTCGAGCTCATTTGAGTGACTCTACAGCTTTGCTCTGGTTGGACGTTTTCTTCACTTCTTTTTTCCTTCCCCAAGTGATTCTGCATTAATAACCTGATCTCATATCCTTTGGCACCAGCATTTTGATTTCTATTTGATAGACTCCCAGGAGTGGGATTTCTCAGTTGAAAGGTATAAAAGTATATGTGTTTTTAATTTTGGTAGCTATTTCCAAAATGCTTTCCCTGACACCTTGTCTTCAGTGTATATATATATGTTGACAGCATTTCTGACTTCCTCCACTCAAATTTTCTACCTTCTTCTTGAGTCAGCTTCAGTAAATTATATTTTCTTAAGAACTCATTTATTTTGCATGGATTTTCCAACTTTGAGGTATAAATTTTACATAGAGTTTCCATTTTTAAAATTCTCCCTTAAATTTGTAAAGCTTTGTGCATCATGTGTCTTCACAGTGTATGTTGGGATTCTTTGAGTATAACTCCCAATTTTTTAACTCATGAATGCCCTAGAAGCCTGTGACACTTTGTCTTTCTGTATTTTAGATTTGGAGCTCAAGCTTAGTGTTTTGTGAAGAACAGTTGTTCTCTGTAATGTGAAGGTTACTCACTGACACGTAGATCTGCACATTGCTGTGGAATTTTGTGTATCTATTTTAAAATTAATAATTAATTTGTGTATGGATGCACATGGTGGTGGTGGTGGTGTGTGTGTGTTCAGGCATTGGCATGCCATTTCTCATGCCTGTTGAGGTTAGAGGATAACTTTTAGGCGTGATTCTCCCCTTCCACCTTGATTTGACTTATTTCTGCCCCACAGTGTGTTAACTTTTAGGCGTGATTCTCCCTTTCCACCTTGATTTATTTCTGCCCTACAGTATATTCCAGGCTAGCTGGCATATGAGCTTCCAAAATACTCTCCATCTCACCATAGGAGCGCTCGGATCACAGATATGCACCACTGGCTTTATATGTGGGTTCAGTGTCTTGCACCCGAGCTTGAGTGCTTAGTGCTTTTAATCACTCCCATGCCCCAGTCTTGAGATTTTTGCAAAATATTCTTTTGTCATTTCTTAGAATTTTGGAGGAAAAAAGCAGTTTCTTGTTCTAAAATCACAGATTCATACATTAATTTGACCTTATCTGTATGTATTCCTAATGAACTAGCTATTTTAAGAATAGTATGTCCTGCTAGACTGAAAATGCACATGAAATAAACTTGCAGGAAAATCTCGGTGGGGGATAATGACAAGTGAAATGAGATGAGGACATGCTCTTTTTTTTGACCTCTGAGTCTCACAGCTGTATTACAAGGAGACTGTATAATGATGCCCATTTTACAGCGGAGAAAACCAAGGGAAAGAAAGCTAAGAAGTCACTAACTATAGGATATATTTTTTTTTCTGAGAGGAAGTGAGGTATTATCATCTAGTTATTTGAGGAAGCCTATAAGCACCACAGGCTTGGGTGGTGCCTGTGTTGTTTACTGGTCCTGACAGAGTATGTGTTCTTGACTATTCATTGTTATCACTCATATTTTGATGCATTTGAAACACTTTTATTTTAATTTTATTTTTATGTGTATTGCCTACATGTATATACATGTTCACCATACCCTGCCATGCCACACCATGCCATGCAGTGCCTACAAAGTCCAAAAGAAAGCATCAGATCCTCTGGGACTGGAGTTACAGATGGTCCTGTATCACAACATGGGTGCTGAGAATCAAACCTTGCTTCTCTGAAAGAGTATCCAATGTTCTTAACCACTGAGAAATCTCTTAACCTCCTTTGGCATTTTTAAAAATAAGCGTTTTACTTCATGCACACACACAAACATAGAATTTATTTGAACACCAACAATTTAAGCACAGGAAAGACAAGTCCAGACCCTTGCTGCAGGTGTGACCACACAGCAGCCACAGCAGCACAGGAGTGCTCATGAGGCTGGGTCACGAGGATTCCTACTTTGAGGCTTCCCTAGACTTTGCCGTGAATATCCTGCCTTAGCAACCCCACCACCACCACCACCAAAGCAAAACCCCAAATATAGAGTCTGGGATGCTCGTAGTGCTTGGGGTTTATTTTGCATAAATGGGGAAAGGAATTAGGAAAAATATCTCGTTCACAATAGCTCAAACAAAAAGTACCTAGGAGTAAACCTCATGGAATAAAGGAAAGACCTCTATAATAAAAACTTCAAGATATTGAAAAAAAAAAAAAAGGAAATAGAGAGGGAAAAAGACCCAACAGGATGGAAGACCTTCCATGCTCCTGGATTGACAGAATTATTATCAAGAAATTGATGATACTACCAAAACTAATCTACAGATTTAATGTGAAACCCATCAGAATTTCAGTTATATATTTCACATGTCTAGAAAAACAGGCTAAGAATTCATCTGGGACCATAAAAGGCCAGGGGTGGCTAAATACTCCTTTGAAGAAAGAGCGCAGCTGGAGGTATCACAGTCCCTAACCTCAGATTACGCTACAGAGCTGTAGTGATGAGGACAGCCTGGCACTGGCACACACCAGATAGGCCAAGGAAGCAGAATAGAGGGCCTGGAATGAGCAGGCAAAGCTATGCCCAAGTAATTTTTGACAAATGTAGAAAAGCACACACTCAAAAACAAAAATACAACAAAGGGTGCTAGCAAAACTGGTTATCTACCCACAGGAAACTAGATACATATCTTTTACTTTATACCAAAAAAGAAATCAGAGACATTAATTAAAAACCTGGAATACAAAAACTACTTAGAGAAAGCACAGGGAATACTTTTCAAGACCTTGGGGTAGGCAAGAACTTTCTGAACAGAGCTCCATAAGCACAGGAACCAGCTCCAGGATCGATAGAGGGGACTACATGAAGAGAAAAGGCTTCTGCCCAGCAGAAGAAACAATCAACAGAGCTAACAGGCCCAGAATGAGAGAGAATCTTTATCAGCTCCACTTCAGACAGGGGCTGATGACCAGAATTTACAAAGAATTGCGAAGGTTAAACACCAAGGAAGTAAGATTGTCCATCAATACATGGGCTAATGAAATAAGCGGTTTTCAAAAGAAGAAACACAAAGTGTCAATAGCTATTTTTAAAAAAATGTTTAATATCCCCAGTCATCGGGGAAATGGAATTAAACTGCTTTGAGACCCACCTCACCCAGGTCAGAATGACTATTGTTAAGAAATATGACAGTGAATGTTAGAGAGGATGTGGGGGAAGAGCAACTTATTCATTGCTGATGGGGTGCAAATTAATACAGCCCTTGTGGAAATTAGTGGGGGGGTCCTCAAAGAATTAAAAAAATAGAACGATCATTTGACCCAGCTATTTTGATCCTGAGCACATACCCAAAGAACTCCACAACCTACCATAATGATACTTGCTCATTCATGTTTACTGCTGCTCTGTTTATGAAAGGAAATGGGCCAGCCTAAATGTCTCTCCACAAAGGACTGGATAATAAAAATGTGGTACATATACAAAACTAAGTATTATCCAGCTGTAAAGAAAAATGAAATTTCCAGGAAAATGGATGACTTGAAAGTACAGTACTAGTGAACTGACCAAAAAAAAAAAAAAAAAAAAAAAAAAGACAAATCCTGCATGGTCCTCCTTCATTATGTGAATTCCTACCTAGCCTATTATGTATACAGGCATATACATACATATATATGTATATATATAATAGAGACACACATATGCATACAGATGCATACACACAGATGCACACATATACAATGTGTACATGTATGTATACATATTATATATATATATGCACCCAATTACACACATGTGTATAGTATGAAGCTATGAATGTGCATATAGTCTAAATTCAGAAAGGAGACCAAGAAAGGGTACTATTAGGTGATGAGGAAGGACAGAAGGCAGACAAAAGAATGTATAAGTTAAAAAGAGGATATAAAGCTAATTTTTTTCTTGTTTCAACTCCATCATGATTGTTTATTCTTTTGTGGTGGTAAATGGATAAAAATGTAATTGATCATGAAAAACACTACACATAGCTCCATGGCTTCAGAATGGATGTTCTGTCTGGGTAGACGCTCACCCAGGTAGAGGTTGGGAGAGTTTGGGATGGGCAGATGTGTCTTTAAGAACTTCTTTAGCAGCTGTGTGATGTTTTAATTTGTGTTAATTAGAATGAAGTGATTTAACTTTAAGAACTAGATCCGTTGGTGGGTGTGGCAGCACAAGGAGTTCCGTTTGGTACATGGCTCATGGAGTCGCCAAAACAATGGAATAAGTAGATTCTAAGCAGAGCCACACAGAAGGAAGCCACACAAAGAGTCCACCAGGAACTCCTCTGCCAGTCTTCAGTGCAGCTGTGGTCACAAGGCTGTGGCTTTTCCTTAGCTGGTCTACACTACAAAAATGGATGCAGTCAGCTCTGCTCAAATCAGCAGGTCACACAGGGTCATCTGAGCAACACAGCAGTAATTCTGCTCTCCCAGTGAGACAGGCTGGTAATATGGGTTTTTCCTTATGTCATTTGTTTCTTTGAGTTTTTTTTATAATGCAGTTTAGGTTCACAGAAAAATGAAGAGGGAGGCCCAGAGAGATCACATATACTCCCGGACCTCACATGTTGATGCACAACATTTCGAGTTACCAGCATCACCCATCAGGATGGTACATTGTTCATTGATGAGCCTGCAGTAGCACATTGCAGTCACCCAAAGTTCATAATTTGTGTGAGGTTCCCTCCTGTTGTGGTACATTCTGTGAATTTGGACACATGTAATGGCATAGCTCTGGCATTACATTAACATGCAGAGCCCTAAAATGCTCAAGGTCCCACCCTCCCTACTCCTTTACTTTTGACAACTACAGGATTTTTACTGTCTCTACCTCCTGTTTTCCCAGAATATCTTGCAGTTGGAACGGTTTACCATGGAGCCTTTTCAGTTGGCTTCTTTTACATGTAATGTGCATTAAATTCCTCCAAGTCTTCTACAGCTTGGTATCCCATTTCCTTTACCTGCACTGGGTGAGCACCTGAGAGGAACCAACGTCGAATCTAATTTGGGGTTCTGGTTCTGCTCTTGTTAAGTGACTTTTTAAACTGTGCCTTGGCTTTCTCAACTCAGTAATATTCCGTTACCTGGGTGTACCACTCTGTGTCTATCTGCTCACTCATTGGTTTCTTCCACATTTTGTCAGTTCAGAATAAAGGCTGTTACAAACATCCACATACTGACTTTCGTGTGAGTATGAGATGTGAGTGTCCTTAGGTAAATACTGATGAGCATGATTGCTAGTTTATATGGCTAGACAGTATTTACTAACCTATGGAATGGGAGAAAGTATTTGTAAGCTGCACATCTCAGAAGGGGTTAATATTCAAAATATATAAAGAGCCCACTTACACCCTAAAGGACCCTATCTCCAACTGTATTTGCACTCAGACGTAAGGGATTAGAGTTCCAATGTATGAATTCTGGGAGGACACAAGCCAACCCATACAAATGGCTGATAATCAACATATATGTCATTTATGGATATAATCTCGTTTTGAACTTTTAAATTATGGACAAATCTTCCTAAAAGTGCTTTGTGGACTTACTCTTCTATATTAAAAATAGCATTTATTTCTAAGGGTGGTTGATTCTTCCACATCCTTACAGAGGAATTTTCATAGATTACGTCTCCCTTGCGTTGTCCTCTTTTGAGTCTTACATCCATCACTTTTAGGATCGTTAGAACACTTGGAAGGCTCACCCTTTTTATCACATAAAGGCTAAATGAGGCTGAATCTTATCAAGCCATAGGAATTATATTCAACCCAGACTGCTTTTTTATTTATATAATCAAAGCAAACTTTAAAGTAAAATCTCTCCTTAAAAATCATTCCACTACACAGGCAGTGGTGGCACACACACACCTTCAATCTCAGCACTGGGAGGCAGAGGCAGGTGGATCTCTGTGAATTCAGGATAGCCAGGTCTACAGAGTGAGTTCCAGTATAGCCAGGGATACTCAGAGAAACCCTGTCTGAAAAAAGCCACCCCCCCCCCCAAAAAAACCACAATCATTTCACTAACTGAGATATAGGAAGACCTGTTATGACTGGTCTGAATCCTGTGTCTGGATCCAGAGCAATGGCATTGTCTTGAAGGAATTCTGTAAAGTCTTAAGGAGAATCCACAGAGCACAGCTTTGAAAAGGAAATGGGAGAAGGAAGATAATGATGGAATTAGCACCCTGCTAGGAAAAGCAAATGCAGCTGGTTCTCCTGGTTGCCTAGCTGGAAGAGGAGAAATGAGTCCAGGTAGCACTTTTGAGACTCGACCCAAGGGGAGTATCTGATGTCTCTGGAATGACCAACAGGATCATTCAGGATCCCATGCTGTCAGGACCAATTTTCTTCAATGTAGTTAAGCATGTGATGCAATGGTGCTTTGT
>CABHPR010145304.1:0-14429 GCA_902168415.1 Peromyscus melanophrys
ATCCATAAGTTGTCCCACTTTGGTGTTTCAAAGACTTTGCAGACATGAGGCCATGGAAATAGCCAGCATCACTAGTGACTGTTAGCAGTTGCCTCCAGGTGGCTTCTGGTGGGCATCTATTCAAAAGACTAGAAAAACCGTTTAACATTTTTGCAACATACATTGTGTGGTGTAATTTTAAATGTCTTACAACTTTCTGGTTAAACATTTTTGGAAGATTGAAGTTAACTAAATGATTTCTTTTAGTTATGAAACTAGATTTGCTGAGACATGAAAATGTCTAGAGGCATTTTATGCCTTTAGCTTCTCGTAGTTTTCATTAATTCTCTTGTACCTTTGCTTTTCTGTGCACTCTGGTTGGGTCATTCCTTAAAAGGCAAAAGTAGGGTTGGAGATATAGCTTAATAATTAGAGCATAGACTCTTGCAGAGGACTGGAGTTGAGCTGCCAGGACCCACCTCTAACTTCAGCCTAGGTGGCTCTGGTGCCCCCTTCTGGCTTCTACAGGCATTGCACTCACGTGGAATGCACTACTATAGACATACACAAATACACATAAGTAAAAATGAAAATAAATCCTTTTTTTAAGACAAAAGTAAAGGTTACCCTTAAACACTGTGGTGTAGGGTAGAGTCTATCAGAAATACAGACCAAACAAGTGGTTCTTCAAGACCTGTCAGCATTTCATGTAGGCGAAAGGTCAAGGGTTTTCTGGAGTGGCTGCTGCTAGGAAGGCCAAGTATATTTTGCCTGTCCCTCTTACACCCCCCCTGCCATTGTCTCTTCTAGGGTGTTTGCTTGGGCACTTACTAACAAGACAAGCTAACTCTCTATTCTAGGTAGGCAGGGAGATAAGTAAGCAGGTAAGTAAGTAGGTGGGTGGGTGAACACATAGATGGATGGAGATTATATGAATGAGTTTTGACCACTTAGTCTATAAAATTAATTTTCTGTGCTTATTCCAGATCTTTCTGTAGACTAGTCTTGGAACTAATGTTGGAAGTGTCTGTTTTTTCTCTTGTGGATTAAATTACCCAACATTTGAAATACCACTCTCACCACAAAATGTACTTTAATGAGATGTGGGGCAATTATGGACAAATTTCTGACAAAATAGTAGTCAGAATTCTTTTCTGTATGCTGTATCATACAGGAGCCCATGAGCCTGGATGGCTTATCAAGCTGTTTGTGTGGACATTATTCCATACCACAGCTGTTCGCTCTTCCTGTGGTCTTCATTGTCTTCAGAAAGCAGGCCTACTCCAGAGAGAGCACGGATTTCCATTTCTTTCACATCTCTGTGAACTGGAAAAGACTGAGCATGTACTTATATGAAAATCCACGAGGACTTCTTGAGCTGCCTGTTTTGAACCAGACAGTAGAAAGGGTCGGGATTTCCCTTGATGATGTTTGGCAAACTCCGAAGTGTGTGTGTGCACTGTCCCCAGTTCCTTTCTCATATAAGTGAGGCGTTTCTTTTCCTTCCTTCTTTTCCTGTGGGGCAGGTGAGAACCAGGGAGGCCAAGTAGCTGGACCAGTGAGGCAGCTAGGAGCTCTGTGGGTTACTTTGTGGCTCTGGTACAGTAGTCTCTAAAGATAAGCAGCTCTGCTGTGTACACTTGAGGAAGCTCCTGTGTGTTGATTGGTACAGCTCTCCTGATATGACCTATTCAGAACGTTAGCAGGAGTCGCTGATTAAACAGTCATCAGTACTGCGAGTACAAACCTCGGTGTTCCTGTGTCATTCTGTCCAAATGAAGAAGTTTCTAGTGAGGCCTTTGGGGTCGATCATTCAGATTATATCCTTGCCTCGCCTTCCCTTCCGGTAGATTGACAAGTGTCTGGACATCACTTACAAGCTCTTGGGGTCAGGTGCCACCCCAGCACAGAGCTGTTGGGCACACACTAAGTGGGGTCAGGTTCCACCCCAGCACAGAGCTGTTGGGCACACACTAAGTGGCTCCATTTCTCACGTGCACCTTCTTCTCTATTGGGTAGTTTCATGATTCTGGTTAGTGAGATGTTCCTGTTTCAGTTATAAGTCTTTGCTCTGAAATACTAGGCTGTGTTCATTGTGACGTAGAAGATATGCTTGTTTTTACATCAGAGAATCAAGCTCACTAGTTTCCAAAGTCTCAAGAATCATTCCTACCTAGTCTAGAAGCTCTAGACCTCTGAAGATGAGGTGTCTCTCCAGCTGTGATGGTAGGCATTCCTCTGCACTTACCCTGTACTCAGTGTTTCTGAAGAGTGTTTGCCAGTAATTTATTTCTGTTTCCTCAAATGGAGCAGCACAGGTATCATAGTCTTCCTGAGCTTCACAGCCAAGATATTATTAGACCTTGGACTGTTATACGACTTTGTCTAACAGTCCAATGTTTCAATAATAACCTGTCCAGAGACAGCTATAAAATACTATTCCAAGGCCAGTAGAGGAATCTTCTTGCCCCAATACTGAGATTGTCATTTTCTTGCTGTAGAGATCAGACGATAAGAAGCAGCCAATCCTGATTTCACGTCTATTGGTTTAGATGGTTGGCATCTTCTTTTCCTTAAGGAAGTTTGTAGACTTCAAGACCGGAGCCTTTATTCCTATTGTTCATCCATATTAAATGGTCTTTTGGAGACCCAAGTGCTGTGAAAACACTTTCGTCTCCAGAGCTCTTGTCGAGGTGTCTGCTGAAGCCACAGACGTTCATTGTTTCTGACATGCTTAAATCTTACTATATTTGATGCCAGGCTGCCCTTCGGGAAGATTTCATTTCTCACATTTAAGTGTAATTTCACTTCCTTGTTTAAATCCACAGCCTTCTGAGGGACAGAGCACTGTTGAATTTATCCAGACCGTCCTGTCAATAAGACCTCATCATGGGCAGGTGGCCCATACTCCCAGCATAGACAATGTCATAATTACATTTAAGCAAATGTGACTGATGCTTGTGAGTTTTTCTGTCTTCATTAAATTTGTTCACCTTCTCTGAAACCCCTCATGCTGCACGCTAGCACGGAGCAGCCGTATCCCCCGACCCAGCATGAGTCAGGGGTGCAGCCGCGATACCAGCCGTGAGAGCAGCCGTGATACAAGCCCTGCTCGGGGCTTCGCTCCACTCGGTGAGTACCCACAGGCGCTGCGCAGGGGCTCCCGGTGCTTCTGCAGACACTGCTGGGTGGAATGACCGCTTCCCTCTGCTGCCCTGTGATCCTGTCTTCCTTCTCTCTTCCCTCTTCCTTAGTCACCCTTGTGGTCCCCTCTGCATGCATAAACTTCAGCAACTACCAGTTTTCACACATTAGAGAAAACAAACACCATTTCAGTCTGCCATGGCCATTTGTGGCCACCCGTCACTGGGCAAGCCCATTCCTGTGGCAGGGTCTAACATAAGGCAGAACTTAGCTGAAGTGAATGCTTCACATGAATTCACACTTAGTCATCACATTTCTGGTTACCTTGATTTTTCCTAAAGAGGATGGAACCAGGGCCTCAGGCTTCCAGGGTGCTAGGCTCTGAGCCACACCCCCAAGCCCAATATATATTATTCAGAGGAAGGACAAAAGTATAATCAGACCATGTTTCGAAAGTGAAATGGGTTTTAGTTTTAATAGCCCTGCCTTCCTCTAGAGTGGACATAGTGCATCTGTTTAGTACAGACTGTCAGTTCCCAGAGGTGTCCATCCACACACTAATGAAAGGTTTCTTCTCCTTCAACAGTTATTTTTCACTTGTTTGGCATGTGCGGTGCCATCCGGGGTGTATTTTACTTTTAATGAACATAAGAACGGAAGTAATTTTGTATTAGACCCAGACCTGAAATGATCCCAGTTCCCAGTGAAGCAGGGGCTTCAGCAGGCTCTGCTTTTTTCTTTTGACTGTGTGATTAGTCCGCTGATCTTTTCGCTCTGTAAACGTTGCTCTGAGAGAGACAGTAGATCAAGTCTCACTCTCTCTCTCTTTCCTGCTGATGCCAGACACCTCTTCTGATGCCTTGTTTTTTCTCCAGTGTCAGTGACTGACTGAAGTAGAGTTGTAGCCTCTGACGACGGACACCAAAGGCCTTCTGGACAGTTCTCTTACTCTAGTGGCTCCTTCCCTAGGTGGTCAGCCTTCCTTCTGTCCCTCTGTCAGGCAGCTTTGCCAGCACAGGTCAGGTGTGCCGCAGCACCCACATGCTTTGGAGTTGAATCTCAAGATAGCAGCAGTGGTCCCACTCATGTTTAACCCCTTGCTGAACTGGTGATTTTTCCTTTTCAATTCAGGCTGTACACCTGTGCGCTTTGGCTTACTATCTGACCTTCCTAACAACCTGTTACACGAGTAAGCAGTCCAGTCTGTGGATGATTTTGTGTGTTAGAAGCAGGTCAGCGTTTTTCTTATGGTGACATTTTACCCTGTCTGTGGACCCAGCCTTGAAGTCTGACACGCAGCTGTGGACCAGACAAGGAGGGCTGAATTCTTGGTATCTAGATTGAACCCTGAGCAATTGATTGATTACATCAGGTTTTGCTCCTTGGGTAAACAGATCTGCTTAACTGTGTTGGTGACATCTCAGAACATTGCAGAGTGCGGTTGCTGCCGCCAAGGCAGACGCTGCGGCTCCCAGTGAACTCTGGCTTCATCAGCTGCCGTCTTCTGTTGGGGTCGGGGCAGGAGGAAATGAATGCCTCTAGCTGAATTTTTAGACCATGCCTTTTACCTCCATGGGCTAAACTGGCCCCCAAACTTGTGTCCAAAGGGCACCATTTGAAGCATCAGCTGGTATACTGAGTGACGAGTACCCTTATCATCAGCCTCCAGCCTGATCTTACAGTCAGACATTGAAGCTGCGGAGCCAGGTGTGATTTTGGCTCCCAGCCTGCCTTGTTCAAAAGCAGTTCTGGTGAGTGTCTCTCACATTGCTTAACCGTGAGGTAAAAGCTTTGTAGTGAGGTCCTTACTGGCTTAGACACAGAAAAGGGCTCAAGAGATTTTACTGAAGTGTTGGTCTCCAAGTTTGGAGTTAGGACCAGAGGATTCAGAGAGGCGTCCCAGAAAGTGGCTGTCCTGTGGGAGCTTGCTACATATCCCTGAGTGCCTCCTTTTTCTTGTCTCCATGATCACTTCCCACCAGTTACCCTTTGAGTAAACTTACATGACCAGACTAGAAAAATTTGTAGAAAATGCTGGCATATTAAACACAGCCTATGCTTCCCACACCTCCCTGCCCGTACATTCAAACCATTGCTGGATTGTTTATAATATGAAACACAATGTAAGTGCTACATAAATGGTTGTTGTGCTGTGTTCTTTAGGGACTAATGACAAAGTCTATTCAAAATCTACAGGCGTGGAAGCTGTGCACAGTTGCCAGTTGTACCTGCTGTTTTTAAGTTTGTAACATTGGGTTGAAGCCTCTCAATAGTCTTAATGCGAAGCAAAATTACAGACGAACTCTGCTGCCAATCAGCTCAGACTTTGTTTGACACAAGGGAGTCCCCCATGGATTCCGCTGCTGGGTGTTCACTTGGGGATTCAACAGAGGAGTCATGACAAAGCAGACGTTCTATAGCAGACTGTGCTCAAACCAAAGAAATACATTTTAAGAACCATACAGACAGATCGAGTATTGCTTAAATCCATTTTCAATGTAAGCTTCAAGAGCGCTCATGTGATAGATAAGAACTTTGCAGTTCACTCTGGTCTAAGGGAACCACAACCAGCTTCCTTATCTAAGAAAGTGGTAAGTCTTGTTCTAGACCCCTCACCTCAGTGTTTTGTGTGTGAATCCTCCGAAAAGAGGATTTTCCCTTTTTTTATTTCAAGCTGCTAAAATTTGTATTGCTTGACCAGGTAATGTTTTCTTCTAAATATTACATCTACTTCAGGGTATATATTTTATAAAGTGGCATGAGCTTAGAAATAAAATTACATTTAAGGTTGGAGGTTTTGATGCTTTGTGAATAAATGTGTGAGTTTTAATGTATGCAGAATAATGGGGGGGGGGGTAGAGGGTTTCACCTCTGTGGTTTTGTTAAACGTGAGCATTCTATGTATAACACCATGACTTTTCCAGAGCAATGAAAGGCAACAGGTATCTTCTGTTGTTTTCACTAGATGAGTAGCTGAATGTTATATGGACCTGTGACATCAGCATTTCAGACCAACTTCTTATTCCATATTATTTCTCAAAGTTACTCTCTTCACAAGGATGGAATTTAACATCTATTTCATCAGGTTGATGGATTTGTAAACATATTACAAATACTTATTCATAAAATGTTATCCTAAATGTAAGTTTCCTCTGGCCTTCACTGCTACCCCGAATGCTAATACTGTCACCAGCGCTGCTGTGTGCTGGCAGTGGGGTGTGTCCCCGTTCATATTCTCCATGGCAAACCAGAGGTAGGTGCTCTGACTAACACCACTTTAGAGAAGATGAAGAAACCAAGAGAAAGAGAGGGTTAGTGTATTACCCAGGGCCACAGCCAGCTGTGGCCACACCAGGCCTGCCATTTGTGTTTCTGAACCAGTGCTCACACGGACTCCTGCACTGTGTCTCCAGGGAAGGCGTCTACACTCACTGCCCGTGGATGCCGAACAGTCCACCAAGTGCATTGATAACTAGGGTAGCTGTGCAGTAGACACCAGGCCTTTCCACTGGGCAGAATGCAGTTGTTGAGCCCCCTTGTGATCCGTGAATTTCTGTTGAGATAACATTATGAACCTCTCTGCTTTTGTTTTTGGTGCATGGTGGCGTATGCATCACATACCAGTGACCCATCTCGTGAGCTGAGTTAATGATCCATCCTCTGCTGTCCGCCCTGGGTTCAGACAGTGCTCTGACTCCTGGTGTTCTTCATGTGGCTTATTTCTGTAATGGCTGATGGAAGCTTCGTGGTGTGAATTAAACCTGGAGTCTGAGTCCGTCAGTGCGTCCTTAGTATGAAGCACTGTAATGAGTGCCTCTGTCATGCCTGTGTGTGTAAGAGCTGTGTGAGGCCAGTGGCCACCATGCAGTGTGGGGGCCAGTCCTGCTGTCCATTCATACCCAGCACCATTTCTTCATGAGAAACGCGGCCTTGGTGGTAGCAGCCCCCGCACTTCCTCTGGTACTTGTGTGTTAACCCTGTGGGTGTTGCCGTTCCTTTTACCTGCAGCCTCTCGACGTCATTCCAGGTCCACTAGTGCTCTCTCCACTGCTGAATCTGTTGGGCAGTCAGGTGAACAAGTGCTAACTGCATGACTCGGCTTCCCATCGTCCCCACCCCACGTCAGCCTCTGTTGTCATCCTGTCAGCTAGCGCTCGCTCGGCATGTGTGCACCTCATGTCCACCCTCCCTCCCTCCTGTGTTTCCTTTTTTTCAGTTGTGGAATGTTTATGGTTCTGTTCATAGGCTTGATGCTTGGTCGCCTGTTTGGCATTGTTTCTCTAGTGTTCATTTTTACATCGAAACAAAAATCAGGGAAGTACTTCCTTCCTCACACCCCTTCCCAGGAAAAGAACAGCCCTACGTAGGTGTCACTAGGCCTCCCGTGGGGAAGCGGGGGTGATGTCATCCAGCAGTCTCACTACAGTGTCCTGTCAGAGGCTAAGTTAGTGTGTTAGTGTCAGGCACCAGTTCCTCACACCTCCGATGGCAGCACATAGAGTCTCACGCACAGGAAGGTACATACAAAGCCCTGAAAGCTTTACAGAAAAGCAGGGTCAGGATCCAGGCCATGAAGAGGCGAGAGGTTAGTCTCACTGCCTGTGAACTCCAAACCTGCCTCAGCTGCACTTACCCAGAACTCCCTGGCCACGGGAGTAGAGAGTCAATGTCTACAGATGCATCCGTATGCCTCCTTAACTGGCGTCCTGTTCATACACTAATAGCCCCTAATGGCTAGTTTCTCAATGGAGTCAGCATGCTCTACTAAGTCACATACCGTTAATGGTGCCAATGCTCACCCGTTTATCAAGTTACTTGCCCTTGTATTCTTTCTTCTAAACGAAGCCAGCTCCATGTTTTCACCATGTAGGCTCTGATTGAATGTGTTCCCTTAAGGATTAGGGGCCAGGCCGAGGGCACAGTCCTCTGTATCCATCCCTTGGAAAACAGCTTTATCTTGTTGGAACAGTGAGTATGGACGACAGGGTTTTGCCTGGTGAAAACAAAAAGTCTGTCATTCTGCTTAGATCTACACAAGCATGTCCCCTTCAGATCCACAGGTCACAGTGTCTACTTTATCAGATGACCAACAGTTGCTGTGTGTGGCAAAGCTATATGCATCTGGGGAGCACTGAATCCTTGCTTTATTCTTAAAAAGTTTTAATTTTCTGTCTGAAAAGATCCAGTATTATCCCTGGAATAAGAATTGCTGGCATGAAATCTACTTGTGTTTTTTTGTTTTGTTTTTAATTTCTGTTTGTTTTTAAGACTTTATGTTTATGCTGGGTAACTTTTAAATGGCTTTTAACTGAATTACTCATTTCCTTACTCATAAATCCCCTGCTATCTACCCTTTTTTAATGGAAAAAAAAAAGACTTGAACCAAAATTACTTACAAAACAGCATGCATGTAACTCTTAATTCTATCCCTGCTTCACGTTCTAACAAATAAGCATACATGTGTAGGTATGAGTTGACCGTCCGTGGTCTTTGTGGTTCCTAAGCAGCAGTAACTCACCACCAAAACCTAATGGAACAAGATGACATTTGTAATCATCAGCAAGTGCATTAAAAAAGGGGATAGTATAACATACAATTTTTGTTTCTTTCTTAAAAAATTTGTGACTGTGTATGAGTCTTTTGACTAGCAGTGTGTAAATTATTTTTCCCTGCCTGTGGTGGTAGAAGGTGATATTTTTAAAAAGCTAAATAATGCTTCATTTTTAAAGTTCACTAATTTTGTAGATGGTGTCTTATTCCCTGTCCAAATGCTTAAATATATCATTTCATAAGAAATTCCTAGGGCCCAGCCAGATGGGTCAGCAGGTAAAGGCACACCACCGAGCCTGACGGCCTGAATTGGATAGTTGGGACCCACAGTGGAAAAAGAGAACTGACTCCTGCAAGTTGTCCTCTGACTTCCGTAGGAGTGTCATAGCCCCTCCCTACAGAATAAAAAATAAATTAAAATGTAATTTCAAAAGAAAGATCAATTCCTATAAAAATAAATACTGTATCTTATTCCAGATGCTGTATTGCTAAAGTGTGACTAAGGCAGAGGTTTATTTTTCCTTGTCCAAACAGTGTTTATTAATGCAGGAAAAACATTTTTTTTATCTTAACATTTTTTCTTCTAAAGGTTTCTATGTATTAGGATTTTAATGAGTAAACTTTTCATCAGTAGATGATGAGCCCTCCCTGGAATGTCTAACGTCCAGGAACTTTGTCCTGCTGTGGTTTTAATCTCCAGCACTTTCTAAGCTGGTTAGCTGACTCAGTGGGACTTTAAGAAGTAAGTCTTCATTTACCTGATGAAGACACCCTAGGAAGCTGGAGAGGTGCTCGGGCGGGAGAGTGCTCACTGCTTCTCCAGAGAACCCATGTTGAGTTGCCAGTGTTACGCAGCTCACATGTGCCTTTAATTCCAGCTCAGGGCATATGGAGCCCTTTTCTGGCCTCTTAGCACACGTGTGGCACACTCTCACACATACACACAAATAAATTAAAATAACTTTTAAAAAGAACTTTAGAATAGTTGCTGACATTGCTAACATTTATCTACGTTTTTGGATTCCTTCTGTCTTATCTATATAAAGTTTATCATTCAAAAATCCTTAAAGGAACTCAAGTAAAATTTAAATGGAAGATGTCTAAATGATTAATGTTCTGAAAAGAAGGCACTAGATTTTTATGGTGATTATTAGATAATTTTAGTAAGTTGATCTTTAAATAATAACAACACTAAGGAAAATTTGTACCAAGATCAATTTAATAATTTATTTTAAATTTTAACTTTTTCCATCACTTTGCCTTAGATATCATTCCCCAAACCATGAAACTTGCTTAAGTTAGGCAAACGTCAAGGGCATTTGCCTCTAGAAGGAAAGCTAAATGGAGTAAAAGATTCGACCCAGGGCCCTGCTCCCTTCCATAAGTTCTCCTGTCTTCTGCCCCAAGCCTTTTCAGTAATAAAATGTCCAGAACAGGCTCCACTTAAAAAACAAACAGACGAACAGGGAAAAGCACTTGCTGTGACTCATTAGTGTTGAATGTGAATACCTCAGCCTACCACTGGCAGGCACGTCCAGTGCCGTTCACAGCGGCCCGAGAGTTTCATGTCTTTCTGTCTGTAGTGGGAGGAGGCAGGAACTCTCCAGAGACCTGAGAAGATACAGTCGACTGACGTGGGTTCTGCTTTTGTTTTTGAATAGATCGGTTTGGGCTGGGCCAGTCAGGAAGGATCCCTGGTTCCGTGAATGCCATGCGAGTGTTGAGCACCAGCACAGACCTGGAAGCCGCCGTGGCCGACGCGCTGGTAAGAGGCACAGGGGGAATGGGCTCACAGCTGATCACACATCCTTTTCCGTCTTGACACAGCATTGCCTCAGATCAGGTGACTACGTCATCTTGTACACGCTAAGAAGGGGTGTGAGTAGGGCTGGGGTGATGACTCCACGACTAAGCACATGGAAAGGTGAGAACCAGAGTTCAGATCCCAGGCCCCACGTGGGTATCAGGTTCAGGGGTCGCCTGCCTGGAATCCCAGCATTCCAGAGGCAGAGTGGGATCCTCTGAGCAAGCTTGCCGGCTAGGTTACATTAGCAGCCTGTGGGTTTTAGTGAGAGACCGTGCCTCAACTGAGTAAGATAGTGAGCAAGGAAGACCCTTGACATCCTCTTAATACACATGCGTGTGTGCACACACACACATACACACACACGCACGCACGCACGCACGCACGCACGCACGCACGCGCGCGCGCGCGCGCGCGCATTGACATGCCCATACACCACACATATACACATGAGAAAAAGAGAAAAAAGTCCTGTAAAGTTTATTATTTTTTCTTTCTCACACTTTTACCTCTTTACAACACATATGAAGTCAGCCTCCCAGGAAGTAGCAGCATCGAGAACCTGACCCGTGCATGCTCCTTGGCACTCAGGAGACTGCGATGACATTGGGCTTCCCACATGTCATCAAGCCGCCTCTGGTGTCCTGTCTGCCACAGCTTCTTTTCCCACAGTGTTTCCCGTTTTCATGCTCTTGCCTTTGGTGCTTTATGAGCTTTGCCAGCACAGCCCGCACACGTGATCGTAACAGCAGACGATGGAGTTTGAGACCCGACAGTTGTATTTACTCTGTTACGTGGTTCTGACCTAGGGGATTGCCCCACCCCTAAAAACAGATCAACTCTGTATTTGAGAAGAGTGGCCTGGGTTGGGGAGGTGGCTCAGTCACTGAAGTACTTGTCGTGCGAGCACCAGGACCTGAGTGTCATCCATGGTCCCCAGAACCATCCCAAACGCTGTGTGTGGTGGTACGGCCTTGTCATCACTGCATCAGAGATGGGGGCGGGCTGAGTCCATGAGCTCAGGAATAAGTGAGATCCTGTCTCAAAAACAAAGTAAACAGCATCTTGAAGAATGGTACCTCAGGTTCAACCCCTCCCCCCACACACACACACATACACATGCACACACATGAAAATTTTCCTAAATATTAAGGTTTGGTCTCTAAATATCTAAAGCACTAGTGGAGGGAATTTTCTCATATTGCATTATTATACTTGGAAAAAAAAAGTCAAGTGCTCATGTCTGCTTCAGTCTGTGGCACAGCAAACGTTCTGTAGGGTCAGCCTGTGGTGAGCTTGCTTCCCAGCTGGTAGGAACAGCCTCCCACACCCGCTTCAAGTGCTCAGCATCTGAAATAGGTGCTCTTCAGAATGGTCTCATGGTTCTGCCCCCTGCTATTCTAGGAGTTATCCTCTTGTTAGGAAAAGAGCACCCACACAACACTGTCTTACTTTCCAGTCTAAGGTTTGGGATTCAGCCCATGCCACCTGACCATTGCTTTGTGGCCTGTGGCTACCGTGAAGCCCGCTTCCATCCCCTCGCTTCTCTGCCTTGTTTGGTCTTGCTCAGTCAGGTGCTTTCTGTAATGCGTATCTGTGAGCAAGCTGTTGACCGCTGTCAGAGGGCTTTCCTGGGTAGGCAACCAGCCTGGCCAGCTCTGTTCATCAGCCTAAGCACAGAAGGACCTTTTTCTGGCAGCTATTAGAGTGTGCAGTATTGCTCGAACCATAGTTTTAACCTAAGAGTCAAGAACAGAATCCGGTGAGGCTTTCTTTTTCCAAGTCAAAGCATTCTGAATCTGCCTTTTATATATGCAGAGATCCTATAGGAAGTGGTGGTCAGGAGGCTGGGAAACAATGGAGCTGAACCCTCAACTAAGAGGGACTTCCAGTTCAGGCAGATTTTCGGAGCTGTTTAAAGCCCACGTAAGGGACCATGTGCAAAGACTAGGAGGCAAAGTGGGGCTGGAGAGTTCAGACCTTTGCTGAGTGACATGAGTGTCCTCTGAGCCCCAGGCCCGTTCTGTTCCTGCTGCCCTTGCTCCGTTGTCCACTCTGTCTGGTCTGTCCGAGTGACCTGCTTCTGAAGGGGAAGTGCCGGAATGGTAGGGAATCCTGGCCTACAGAATGGAAGCCCCTGGGGTCGGCAGAAGATCCCATAGAACAAATACTGGTTGAACGGTGACTTAAGAGATGTGCCTCCTGGGTGTGGGGAGTCTCAGAGAGAATTCTGCCATGAACCAGAGAGCCTGGGGAGAGGTGCAGGACTAGGAAATGCCATTTGGAAAGCAGTCTGCTACCATCTCCTCAGACAAACCGCTTGCCTACCCGTGTTTTGGTTTGCTAAGAGATGTTTGCTCTACACTTTTGTTGCCAGAACAATCCCCACACGTGCTTCTGACATAATTCTCTATGCTTTCTCCCCGTCCTCCAATCCTTTCCTGCCTACAGCTGTTAGGAGACGCCAGGAGCAAGGTACCCGCGCTTTCACTTTTGTTTACGACGTTTTGTTCTGTTGCAAGTGTATTTCTTTTAGAATTTAGTTGAAAGCAGCACAAAATGTAGTAGTTGTAGTTAGAAATTCTGGTCTCACGTGTTTCTGGTAAGCATTCTGGTTTGCTGTCTTGTGATGGAGTCGGTCATCTTTCACATACTTCTGTGGTTTTTGTTTTTGTTTTTATATGTCACTCTCCCTCTCCTTTTTGTGTTTCATTTTATTAACTCAGTTTGTGTCTATTTTATCATAATTTCACGAATAGATCTGTCAACCAACCTTTTTTCTTATTTTAGGAATCTGGCTTATATGTAAGTGTAATCATATGGTTTATTATCTAAATCAAAAATATTTTCAAAGGTAAAAAGGGAATGCTATGAATAATTTTGTTGGAACAGGAGGCAGTACAGTCGTGAGCAAGCTGGTATTCAAAATAATTAACATTATTTGAAAATTAAAACTACAATTAAAACAGTCTGTGTGGCTAGAGTCAGTAACTGTTTAGGAAACACTGTACATGCCAACCTTATCGTTCTGTTGTACTGTATGTGGGTTTAACACACTGTCTTATATTTAGCATGTGAGAGAGGAATAAAGAGGCTGTTGTAGTCTGCTTAAAAAGAAGCCTATTAGGCTGGAGAGGTGGCTCAGAGGTTAAGAGCACTGGCTGCTCTTCCGGAAGCCCTGAGTTCAATTCCCAGCACCCACATGGTGGCTCACAACCATCTGTAGTGAGATCTGGTTCTCTCTTCTGGCCTGCAGGCATTTTTGCAGGCAGAACACTGTATACATAATAAATAAATAAATCTTTTTAAGAAAGCCTATTTGCATTATAAAACCAAGTGATGTTATTAACTAAAGTGGCTCACGCAGTATGGGACCCTTCTGCATAGAATACTTCCACCACTGACATTTCAACTGCACGCTTCTTAAAAGCAAGCGTGATTGTTCACGCCGGGGCACCCACAGACCACGCTTGAGGTGGATTGCTCTGGGCTCTGAAGGGGCTGAGCATGTGCACACGTCTTCAGTGTGTGAGGACTCTTATCCTTCAGAGTTCCATTGAACCCTCGCAGTAGTCTGCTGAGGCAAGTGTAATGGTTCCCCTCCTTGTGAGGAGTCACAGAGGCAGACAATGACATGGTGCCAACAGTGATGCCAGGTTCGGAGCCCGAGACCATCTTTCTGAAGATCCCCGCCACCCATCACATGCACACACTTCCACAGGACAGCAGATCCTCTCTCCCCCGAGACCATCTTTCTGAAGATCCCCGCCACCCATCACATGCACACACTTCCACAGGACAGCAGATCCTCCCTCCCCCAAGACCATCTTTCTGAAGATCCCCCATCACATGCACGCACTTTCCACAGGACAGCAGATCCTCCCTCCCCCGAGACCATTTTTCTGAAGATCCCCCATCACATGCACACACTTCCACAGGACAGCAGATCCTC
>CABHPR010145304.1:20190-51731 GCA_902168415.1 Peromyscus melanophrys
GTGTGTGTGTGTGTGTGTGTGTGTGTGTGTGTGTGTGTGTGTGTGTGTCCAGAAATAAATAATGCACACACGCACATACAGAAATAAATAGTTCCTCCGTTTAGAATTTAAAAACACGTAACAGTCTTTGTAGCCCATCTGGCTGTTACAGCAGCTCAGGAACATTTACAAACTGCACTGCTCTCCAGAAGCCTGGTGTCGGCTGTGCAGTTGAGGGCCTTAGCATGCCTGGGCTAGAAGTGAATGATCACAGAACACACTCGCAGTGACCTGACTGATTTGGTAGAAGGTAGAGGCAAAAGGAAGACTCACAGATCTTTGAAAAGAACAAGCAAGTGACTCCAGGTGTTCGGACGTTATCACCAGGGCAGTAACTTTCCTAGAACCCAAATCTCACACTCTAGGATAGACCCTAGTTATCATGGGATGTTCACAGCAAAGGAGCTTAGAGGTGAAATGGTATTTCCTCAGAAAGAAACGGAAGCTACCTTGACTTGCCTAAGGTCACAACTAGTATTGGTGCCAGGGTTTCTGCCTTGGCCTTTTTGTCTGCCACTGTGATTCCAGACCGCCCTGTAGCCTTGTGTCCTGCCCTCCTGGACCTTCTTGCTCAAGTGGCACATGCCACTCCACCATCACACCCATGCTTGCAGCTGCTACGTGACCAACCGCCACGTGGGATTTGTGACTATACTCTGCTGCTACCAGCAGATGTCTTCCTTCACCTGCTGATTCGGATAATTTGCACAGATTTTGAACACATTTTCTTCTAATTTTAAAAGAACTAAGAGTAGCATACACTGTGATAAGGCTTCCAAATTCTTCTTCCTCTGGATGGTTCATTTTAGCAGAACGGGGAGCAGTACTGTACCCAGGGCCTTGAGGTCTTAAAGAAGGTTGGCCCGGGATTGACTGGGTGGTCTGGTCAGATACAACCCTGCAAACAGCCATGCAGATAGGCAGGAGGGTCACTGACAGCCTGACAGCTGTCACCACTGTGGTCCCACTAACATAGGACCCAGTGTTCCCAGACTTTATAAAAGGTCCAAAGCATAGATTTGGGTAACATTAAAGATGTTTTTGTGACACTGTAAAGACCAAATAAAACGTGTGAGTCGGTTAGTCCGGGGGTGTCTTGACTTTGTTAAGTTTATGAATGAAAGATTCATTTAAGATTTTTTGAATGGTGGGAATGTTAGGATTATAGTCCTAAATTTTGATGATTAAGGAATACAATTAGATGTAGCTCCATGAATTTTCTCTCTCTCTTCCCCACCCCAGTCCCCTTCACATTCACACACATACACAATGAGAAGAAAATAGAATTGTGAGCTTTTGTTAGTTACTTTTCCTTGACCCCTTTTCTTGTAAGAGTCCTAATTTTAGGCTGGGGAGATGGCTCAGCACTTGCCCCACAAGCATGAGGGTCAAAGAGATTGCCAGAATCCATGTACAAGCCAAGCCAGCATGGTAGACGCCTGTAATCCCAGAATTTGGAGAGCAGAGGTGGGAGATCTCCAGGGCAAGCTAGCTAAACTGGCCAGAATTGGTGAGCTCTGAGTTCAAGTAAGAGATCCAGTCTCAGTAAACTGAGTAATCAAGGCAGATCCTCAGCAGCATCACAGGCACACACATACACAAGCAAAAACAGAGAAAACTTAAGTAAATTTGGTATTGTGTCTAAGGCATTTGTTCTCCACTGAGATGTGTAGCTGTTCCTGTAGGAAAGGTCTGTAGATACAGAAACTCCCAGAGGACACTGAATTATCAGTGATTATTCACCAGGAGCAACTTGCTCCACTTTCCTAATCTGCCCTGGCTTCCTTCCCTCTAGCTATGCTAAAACAGGCACATTTCTTGCCGAAACCTACCCACATGGCTCCACCTGCTGGATGCAGAAGCCGGAAAGGCTGTCCTCTGTGGCTTATTGATGACTTGAATAGTGACACTAACATGTACTTTGTCCCAGAAGGAGCCACTGTAGCTTCCAGCGTGTAAACAGATGTGGGAATAAGGTTGCTCTGGAGCTGGTTTATCTCTCCAGGGCAAGGGGAGCCCAAGGCTCTGCATGTGGTAGGCAGGTGCTCTGCCATTTAGGATAAGTGTACTTTCTATTAGTAATTATGATGAAAACACTGGTTCGTAGTGTGTTCTCCTTTATACAACTTTATAGTTTCCTTATGTTAGTTCTTCAATTTCCACTTCAGTCTTGGAATACCTGATAGTATTTCTTCCTGTATTAGAGGTTCAAACCTGAATTCTTAGTCATTTTCCCATCCCTCGGTAGGAAGTCTCTTAAAAGAGGCCAAAGAAAACGGTCTTATCACTCAGCCCCAGGTACTCAGCTGCCTTATCTTCCCTGTGATGAGGACAAGTTACATCCGAGTGGCTCCATTATGCAGTTTGAATCTGGCAGTAGTGATTGCCACACTGTAAGGATGCAGGATTGACGTCCCCTAGCCAGAAGCCCCCGGGATCGCTTGATTGGGTCAGACATGTACAGTGACTGGGAGACTTTGGCTTAGTCACAGGCTTGAGGCTAGAGAAGGGGCTGCTTGGACACGGCATCTCTGTGACCATAGCTGTGCAGAGAATTTTCCAGCACTGTGCGTGACAGGGGCATTCTTCTGTGGTGACTGCAGGAGGGGCACCCGCACACACAGGGCTAGAACGACATCTGCTTAGCCTCGGCAGAGTCGGGGTCAGCAGCCTAGTGCAGATGGAAAATGGGATCTAGGGTCAGCAGCCCTCCAGTAAGCAATGCTTCCCAACATGTTTTCCTAGTCGTCAGTTTTAAAGTGAAAGTAGCTACTCAAAGTGACCTGTGTTCCTTTCCCTGAGTTTTCTTTATGTAAATATTAATTTAGTATTTCTATAAAATGAAAAGCACCATCCATAAAAATATGAATGTACTTTTGAATATATACAGCATGGTATTTTGTGTAGTTTTCTGTTCTTTTCTGTAATAAATTTCTTTAACAATAAGAACTTGTTTTTGGTCCTAGGGACTCTTTCCCATTTGATCAACAATTTAACATTTTGATGAGATTTATTGTGGATCAGACGCAAACTCCAAACCTCAAGGTCAGTGGCTCTTCATGTTGCTTTTTACATTCACTTTCCCTGTGTGACTTGGGATGTGTCAGATTCTGCATAACTGGGAGCACCTCTGTCAGCTGTCTGTGGACATGCTCTCCTTTCTCCTCGTCCCAAACGGCTAGTTCCTTGCCCAGGCAGATGCCTAACTCTCAGGATCTGCCAAAACAATTGTGCCATATTACATTCCCGCCAACAGTGTCCTCACCGACAGTTGGGCATTAGCCTCTTCCGGTTGCTGCTGTAACTAGGAGAGGAAAGCGTTCTCATGTGCTGAGATCAGCGCAGTGCTGGAATACTTTCAATAGAACACTCTAAGACGTGTAGAAAGCCACAGTGTAATGACAAGGTCACTCGGTTATGTTATTATACAAAGGAAGGGTGTGTGTTGTCAGATGCAGTCTGTTCCTTAGCCATTGGCTTTTCCTGAGGCTCTAGGATGGGATTCACAAATAATAGTCCCTTGCTCCTGAGATCAAAAAACAATGGAGAAACTGTCTGGTGGGAATTGCCTCCCAGGACCTTAACCAGAATGCTTCACAGAACTGGCTTAAGAGCTAAGCTTGGCCTCCTGGCCAGTGGGAGAAATACTGTCTTCAAGAATCTAGGAATGGGGCTGGAGAGATGACTCAGTGGTTAAGAGCACTGGCTATGCTTCCAGAGGACCTGAGTTCAATTCCCAGCACCCACATGGCGGCTCCCAGCTGTGTGTGTAACTCCAGTTCCAGAGAATCTGGCACCCTCACACAGACATATATGCAGACAAAATACCAATGCACATAAAATACAAATAAATAAATCTTTTAAAAAAAAAATCTAGGAATGTGGGTGTGGAGTAGGCTGCCACTCCATGCAGAAACTTACCATGGTATGGAGGGGAAGTTTTTCCTTCCTGGTGTTCACTATTCTGCTAACCATCAGCTAAGACTTGTATTCAGTTTGTGACATGTACTTAACATTTATAATCATTGGTCTCCCAGGTCAAAGTTGCAATCCTGAAATACATCGAGTCTCTGGCCAGGCAGATGGACCCCACAGATTTTGTAAACTCCAGCGAAACAAGGCTTGCTGTTTCTAGAATCATAACGTGGACTACAGAACCAAAGAGTTCAGACGTGAGAAAGGTATGTTCACGGAGCTGAAGCAAGACTGCAGAAGCTTCCTAGGCATGCGTAGCCATGCCCTGGAAATGTGCACACTGCCCCACACACCCGTGCCACCAAAGCTGTGCTGTTACTGCTTCCCTGTCCTGCTCTGCCCATCTCTAGTCTTTGTGATAGCAAAGCACTAGTAGTTCTGTGTCTGCAGGTAATGTACTCTGATGAGGGGCTGGCAGATCTGGGGCTCACTGGCTGCAAAGGTATCTGGGAGTGAAATGTAGGTGAGACATTTGAAAGACACTAAAAGAGCCAGACTTTAAAAGAGCCAAATCCTTCTGTTTATATGCCAACCTAGAGTGTGCCCTCTTTAACTTGGGAAGTAGAATGGGATTCAGGTAGAATTCAGATTTGTGTGTGTGTATGTGTGTGTGTGTTTCTGTCTGTCTGTCTGTCTATGTCTGTCTGCCTGCCCGCCCGTGCACATGTGTTGTGCATTGTATGTGGCCAGAGGTTAACCTCAGGTATCTTCCTCTGTCTCTTGCCACCTTAGTTTTCAATCAGTTCAACTGCAGTGGCCGACCAGTGAGCTTGAGGGATCCCCCCTGCCTATTCACATAGACCGCCATGCTTTTCCCGAGGTGCTGGTGTTGCACTCAGGTCTCATGCGTGTATAGCAGGCACTTTATTGACTGAGCCGTCCCCCCAGCCTCAGTATTCTGATTTTTTAGACACCTAACACCAAGCTGTTATTCACTGCTTTACTGGCTCACAGGAACTGTTTCCTGCTTTCTTCCAAAACGCCGTGTGGGAGGCAGGCAGCAGTGGAACCCAGGCTGCCGTTGCTTACTGGGCAGTCCTCTGCTTCACAGAAACGGTATTCACAGATACGTGCGAGCATTTCCTCACCCCACCAGCTGCAGTGAGTCACTGGGTTGCTGTAGCTGTCCCATTCTCCTGCCACTATTCCAGCCTCTGCTTGGGCGTCACACGTGCCACATGGCTGTTGTGGCCTTTTGCTTTATCTAAAAGCTTTGTGAGCTGGAGAGATGCGTCATTCAGTGAAGTGCTTGCCTCAAAAGCATGGGGACAGTTCCCAGAACCCCTGTAAACATCTAGGCTAGTGTGTGCTCACCTCGACAGCTCCCCAACAGGGCTGGTCCCTCTGCCATCCAGGCCTCTTCTCCTCCTCACAGCCTGAAGATCACATCTGGTTGGGCGTCAGGTACTTCACCAATGCCAGAAGGCTCCAAGTCTTCCCTGGGGACTCCAGCTGCTGTCACTTCTCCAGAGTGGTGTTCAGACACTTCCTGAAAGGCACTGCCTTAGTGTTCTGTTGCTATGAAGACACACCATGACCGCAGCAGCTCTTAGAAAGAAAACGTTATTTGGGGACGGCTTACAGTTTCAGAGGTTTAGTCTATTATCATCATGGCGAGAGGCATGGTGGCATGCAGGCAGACATGGTGCTCGAGGGGCTGAGAGTTCTACATTTGGATTGGCAGGCAGCAGGAAGACAAAGAGACACTGGGCTTGGGTTGAGCTTCTGAAACCTCATAGCCCACCCCAGTGACGCAGTTCCTCCACCAAGGCCACACCTACTCCACCAAGGCCACACCTACTCCACCAAGGCCACACCTACTCCAACCAAGGCCACACCTCCTAGTAGCACCACTCCCTATGGCTACATGGGGCCATTTTTGTTCAGACCACCACAGGCAAGTGATTCCTGGCCTGTGGCCAGCTTGTTCTGTTCTGAGCAAAGGATGGAAATGATTTCTCTCAGCCTCAGACTAAGGAGTTTAGGTTGACTGATGAAGCCCAGGTACAGGTAAATTGGAGTTCCGAGTTAGTGAGCAGTGTTCTCGGTTATCCACTGTCCTTTATCCGAGGCCTGGAAGCTCAGCAGCCAGTGGCAACAGCAGGTGTGAAGTGGCCAAGCTTCTAGTTTGATGCTTCTGCTCACCTCTGGGAGTGGGAGGTCATGCGTAGCACAGGTGCCCCAAGAGTGGGACCCCACTGCTGGGAGCCAGCAAGGGACCTCTCAGGACCCAGTTTCTAATGACGATAAGCATGTGTCATAGCGAGTTACAGGAAAAACTGAGGAAGTGACCCTGAGCAGAATGGGGGGCAAGTGATACATAGATTTCCCAATTGCTCTTCTGGGACCAAGGCCAGAGCATCTCTGCCACCTGCTGTTCTGTAGCCCTTTGATAAAGAATATTTTAATTCACCATCCTTTTGTAAGCATTTATCAGAAGAAAGTCCATTGGTAAAGTGTAACCAGTAAGCCACTTTGGGATTTAGAAGATGCAGTAGTAGGTGGTTCAGTGGTTTTGTTTGACTCAGAAGTCATTAACAGATGTCACTGAATATAACAAAAGCCTTAGAGTTGCTAGCTTCCCAGCTCCAAGTGTAAAGATGTTACATTTTGTCAAGACAAAATGGTGAGATACATATCACAGTCTGTTTATGAAAGAGGCCTAGCAGCTGGGACTTCAGGGCATGATGCTGGTGTTTTCCCCACTTCTGTTGAGTGCCCTCTTGATAGGGATGCAGATACGAAGAGCCTACACAAACAGCAGGGAGCAGAGAGAAAATAAAGTCTTAACATGCAGTCTGGAGCATGCCCCTGATGACCAAAGACTTCCCATCAGGCCTCCCTTCCCGAAGGTCTCCTTTGGCAGCCAGAGGATTTTTCTGCCTCTGAGTCTCTTGACCTCTTTTCGGGGCTCGCCTAATCGGGTCATGCCCACTGAGGTTACTTTTCCCTTTGTCTTATAGTTGACCATCTAGAGACCTTAACTATTTCTGCACATCCCTTCCTCCGTATGATGATGAGAGGCATGTCCATCATCCTCTCAGATCCCACTCACTGGAGGAGGATTTCATGGGGCCTGTACTTGGGGCCAGCCTTGCATTGTGCTTCCAAAGCTCTTTCAGTGGCTTGGCAGAAACCTTGCGTTGTTATATAGTAATTCCTTAGCTCTAAGAAGGGAGATTTGTGTGTATGCGTGTGGGCCAGAAGTTAACCTCAGGTGTTGTTCCCTTGGGTTCTCTGTTTCTTTGAGATAGTCTCTCACTGGCCTGAGGATCTCCCAGTAGGCTAGGCTGTCTGGCCAGTGAGTCCCAGGGAACCTCCCCTCTCTGCCTTCCTAATGCCTGGCTGGAGAGAGCTCTGTGGTTACGAGTGCTTACAGCTTTTAAGGATGCAAGTTCTACCCCAGCACCACGTCAGGCAGCTCACAGCCGCCCCTAACTCCAGCTCCAGGGGATCTGTCACCCTTCGGGCTTCCGTGGGCACCTGCACACACATGGCAGACTCTCACACAGACATACACTCATAAATGAATAAAAAATCTTTAACAAAATACAAAGACAACACAGCAATAGTCGTGTATCTCCATGCCTAGGAGTGGTGCTGCTGTTAATTTATCAGCTATGGGAAAGGGTCCATGACACACACACACACACACACACACACATGTAAGGTCAGTGCACAACGTGTGAGAATCAGTTCTTTTTCACCACGGAGTCCCGGGCGCCAGATTCAGGTCATCAGTCTTGATGTCATGCTTTTCCCCACTGAGTCACCTCACTGATCCCATACCCAGGCCTTTTTATGAGTTCCGGGACTTTGATCTCAGAGCCTCATACTTGTGTGCGAGCACTTTACCAGATGAACTATATCCCTAGCCCTAGAGATTTCTAAAAAAATAATTACACATTTATTTACCTCCTTACTTTGGCCTCTCATCTACTTAAGTAGGTGTGCCTCTACCTTCCAGACACACTCTACTCCGTCTTTAGTCATCCAGGGTGTCGTGCTCTGAGTGCGCAAGGCTGACCAGATAGATGCATTGAGACACGGCATTCCAGTACGAGGTCTTTGGCCCCCAGATGATTCCCTTTAGGTCCCCGGAGCTTGCTGCTTCCCGGGCATAGAGTCACTTTTACCGGAGTGCCCTGTTTGAGGCACTGTCCCGTGACACTCGGGAATGTCACCGCCCGCCCAGAACAGGAGGTGTGTTTGAAGCGTTTTCTGGATGGATATAGTGCCTTCACAAAAGACGGACAAATTGGGATGTGATCTGTGCCCTGCAGCCCACTAGTTGGACTAGACTGGCTGGCCAGTGAGCCCCTGTTCTAGCCAGATCTGTGCCCTGCCTCCTTAGTGCTGGGGTCACAGGCACATAGCCGCACACAGCTTTTACATGGATGCTGGGAATCGGAACTCAGCTGCTCGTGCTTGCCTGGCCAGCATTGCCAACTGGCCCTCCTCCCCAGCCTGTGAAAGTCCTTTTGAAGCTTTTTTAAATTTTAGTTTATTTAATTTTTATTTTAATTTATATTTTATTTTATTTTTTTTTGAAACAGGGTGTCATTGTGTCAAGCTTACTGTGTGGCTGAGGATGACTTTCAACTACTTTTTAAAAAGACTTTACAAGTTTTATTCTATTTTTCATATGTATGAGTGTTTTGTCTGCATGTATGTATGTATATACCATGTCTGTGCCTGGTGCCTGCCAATGTCAGAAGAGGGCAATCTATCCCTAGACCTGGAGTTCTGGAGGTGGGAGCCACTATGTGGATGCTGGAAACCAAGCTCAGGCCCTCTACAAGAGGAACAAGTGCTCTTAATCACTGAGCCATCTCTCTAGCCCTTTTATTATTTTTTTAAATGATGTGTATCTGTGTGTCTGAATGTGAGTATTAGAATGTGTGAGTACAGGTGCCCTTGGAGTCTAGAAGAAGCCGTCATCCTCTGGAGTTACAGATAGTTTTGAGCCGCTGACCTGGGTGCTAGGAACAAACTTTCTTGGATCCTCTGCCAGAACACACACACCCCACCCCCACTTGTCCCCCTGACCTTGAACTTGTGATCCACCAGTTCTGAGATTGCAGGCCTATGCCACTGCGCGCAGTTTATGTACTTCTGAGGCTCACACCTGGCGTATGTAGTTCTGGGGATAAAACCCAGGGCCTCATGCATGCTGGAAAAGCATTCTTCCAACTGAGCCACACCCATGGCCCTTTTGAAACACTTTAAACTGATGCAGGCTGTTGGAGTTCCTATTCATTGACTTCCAACCTTCTTAACACTCCTTTTGTTCCTTTCTTAGCTCCATTTTTAGGGATGTTTCACATGGCAAGAGAAGGGTGTTTTAATAGTTAAGGCATTTTTGAAAACCAAAACCAAACTCACAGCATCCAAAGGGTATTGCCTACCAGACTGTGGCTGGTGGAAGGCTCCCGGAGACACCTGGCAGCTTACCTGGACTGGTTACTCGAACATGAACCTTTTCTTTGTGGAAGTGTGCGAGCCAGATTTTAGAGATCACTACACCTTTCCCAGTGCTCTGTTTGGTGGAAGGAAGTGGAGTATGTTGTCATAGAAACAAGTTTGCTGTCTGGCCTCCTTTTGGCTTCTGCCTGTGCAGCTGAGCAAGTCATTTCCTCTCCTGAAGGTTCTTGTTTGTTATCTGTAGGGGCTGACAGTACTTGCTGGGGGCATCTAGGGCAGGCTTGGTTACAGTAAGAAACAGATCCTGTAGCCTCATCTGCTGTGTATAAGGGTTGTCCAGGATTTGCTGCTGCTGTTTAGAAAACAGATCAGAGACCAGGCTCTTTCCAGCACTTAGGAAGTCATGTGACCTATGAAAAGCCATCTAGTTAAAGGCAATAGAATTTTTCCCATAAAATGTATTTGTTGGTTTCTTCCTTGTGTGCGTGAGCATGTGCATATATGGTGCTGGAGCTCAAACCCGGGGCCTTGGGATGCGAGGCAGGCCCTCTGCCATTCTGCTGCACCTGCAGCCCTTGGGTGTTTTGAGACAGGGTTTCGTGAAGCTCAAACTGGCCTGGGATTTGTGGTCTCGTGTCTCAGCTTTCTCAGGGCTGGGGTTCCAGGCGTGCACCCCTGTGCCCAGCCTGAGTATTTCATTGCGTGTTCCTATTGTAGGATTCTAAATGCCGGACGTCTGCTTATTTTATATGATTCTTCTTATCCACATGTGTCACTTGTCAGCAGGCTAGCGGGGACCTTTCACAGTTGCTTGGGATTCCTTGACTGCCAGATGTTTTGAGAGATGTGAGAGATGAAGACATGGCAAAGAAACCTAGGAAGTATAGAAATGCCATTGACTGCATCAGGAAAAGTATGTAAATGGTCTTTGAATGGTGAAATTCCTAAGTGACTTAGAGCAAGATGGCCCAGAGGGTAAAGGCTCTTGCCACCAACCCTGATGACCTGACTTTGAGGAAGTAGAGAACTGACTCTTGCAAGTTGTCTGCTGGTCCCCATATGCATACTCTAGTGTGTGTGCACACCCCCACTACACACACAAATAAATAAATTTTAAAAGAGTGTGTGTGTGTGTGTGTGTGTGTGTGTGTGTGTGTGTGTGTGTGTAAATACAGAGGCAACATAACCTAATCTAAAAACTACGAGTTGACTCTGAACTTAACCATGACTCTGACTCCCTCTCAAGTCTCACTTTGACCTCTGATGGCCCTTCATATCACAGGAAGCAAGAATTCTCCTCCCCACAGGGAGGATTATGGTTAAATAAGGAACCCAGCAAACCTCTGGGTGCTGAAGTCTCACTGTCCCTGACTTCTGGCTCAGGGGCCTCAGCCCTGATGAAGCTTCACTCTCTCTGAGCCAGCAAACAGCCTTGACTGACCTCTCCCGCTTTCTAATGCACCTGGCCCTCTTCTGCTCACCAGTCTCAGCATCAACATCAGCATCAGCATAGTCAAGCAGGGGAGGATGGCCCTACTAGGTCAGTTCCTATCTGCTCTGGGCCTGGAGAAGGAAACTTGGAAGAAGGTTGTAAACAGGTAGATTGAGCCCATGTACTAATTCTAAGCACACCCTCCTGTTGCCTTACATTGTCCATACCGGTCACCCTTGTGAGGCCACTGAGAACTACCATTAATATGATGATGTGTGACCGTGTGTGCCTGTGTTAACCACCTTCTCAGTGAAATGGTTTCCAAGGGTAGCTCACTACCATACTTAATAGAATAGCAAGGGGAGAAAGACAGATCATAACTATCCAGGCCTCAGGGAGGCACCTTCCCCTGAGCAAGGGCCCAGTTAGATTGCTCACTGGGTGAAGATGTTTGCTGCCATGCAGAGGAGGTGAGACAAGGAGATCCCTGGGGACCTCTAGCCAGCCAGCCTAGCCTGCTCGGCAGACTCAGTCCACTGAGTGACCCTGTCCGAAAAACAGGTGGGCAGCACCTGAAAAACCTGGAGGTAGTCCTCTGGCCTTCACATCACACACACACACATACACACACATACACACACACACACACACACACACACACAACACACACACACACACACACACACACACAACACACACACACACACTGAAAATCTCACAGTACCTGTCTTCAGTTGTTTCGCAAAAGCACATTCACTGTTCTCAGTAAATGAGAAAACTGTGTCCTCCCTCTCTCCACATCTGAAGTTTTTGCAATTGAGTATCAACACTGAACATTTATTTGTCAAGGTTTAATTTATGTCTGACAGCTTGGAAGAATTCCCTTGTTCTGTAAGGTGTACAGCCACCAGGCAGATGATGGTCCTAGGAGTTCTCAGCAAACACTGACATTTGAAGAACCTTTTACTTTCCTCCAGATTCTACTGGAAGGGAACAAATGAGAATCACTCAAGATTCCTCTTGATCTTTAAATTGCCCAGACCCCAACAGTTTCTAAATTGTCCATTAGAAAAGGTTAGCAAGGGGCCGGGGAGATGGTTCAGTGGGCAGAGTGCCTGCTGCGCAAGTGCGAGAGCCTGAGTTCAGATCCCAGCACCGTGTGAATGTGGGGCATGGCAGCACAGTCATGAAATGCCAGAGGAACAGAGACGGGCAGATCCCCAGAACTCACTGGCCAGCCAGCCTAAGCAAGTGAGTGACCTGGTTAAATGAGTTGGAGAACAGTAGGGGTGGACATCTAGTTTCCACAAATGCATCACACACACACACACACACACACACACACACACACACACACACACACACACACACACACACACGAAGGTTAGCAGCACTTGGAAATTTTTGTCAGGCCACCTTAGTGGTTGTGGCTGTGGTGGAGACAGCGGTGCAAGGGGCATGTGTGAGGATGTGGCATGCCTTTCTCCACTCTCTGAGTTGTTAGTAAGCGTAAGTTATGCCCCATGTTTTCACAAATGCTCTCCAAGCAGTTTGATATTTGAAAGTGATCTTTCTGTTTGTTTTTGAGGCAGAGCATTGCTAATTAACCTTGGCTGCTCCATTTTTAGACAGTGCTAGCCTTGAACTCAGAGCTCCCCCGACTCTGACTCCCAAGTGTTGCGTGGAATGACCCTCCAGTGTGATCACCTTGACAGTAACAGCAGATATAATCACCTTTCTTGCTTGCTTCACTTCTCACTAAATCACAGGGTTATAGATAAAATAGTTTAGGGCCATAGCAGTCTCATTGTAAAACTTGGATTTGAAATCTTTTCAAAAGCATATGCTTAAATTATATTTTTCATTTCTGAAGTTTTGATCTGATTAGAAAAAGATTGTACTTTGTAAACATCTTTTAGCCGAAGTTGACTTTTGGGGCCTGGAGAGTTGGCTCTACAGCTAAGAGCACTTGCTGCTTGTGCAGAGGACAGAGTTCAGTTTCTAAGTACAGCGCCAGGTGGCTCACAACTGTCTGTAACTCCAGCTCCAGGAAATGCTAATGCCCTCTTCTAACTTCTGCAGACATATGCACACTTGTGCACACGTGTATGCACAAACACATCCAGATAAATAATAAAAATAAATGTTTTTAAAGTAAAGGGGGCTGGAGAAATGACTCAGCAGTTAAGAGTACTTGCTGTTCTTGCAGAAGACCCTAGTTTGGACCCCAGCACCCACTTGTAATTCCTGCTCCACAGAATCTGACACACATACATTTACACACTATATATGTATATATATAAGTTTATATAATATACATTTAAACTAGCATTGGGATTATTTGAAAAAAGGCTAGTGGGTTAGAATTTAAATTATTGCGTACTTTCTTTCCACAGATAAGTGTATTCATATTAAATATCCAAGAATTTGCACATTGTCTGGGGCTATGCTGCTTTTTAATTAGCATCATGAAAAACTCAGGTTAGCTTGTGGTGTTATGTAACATCATCCTAGGAGGAAATATGGTCTCTTAAAGACAATGGCACGTTTCACGTGAAGATAGACTGTTCAAGAATGTGGTAGGGCCTGGGCTGTAGCTCAGCTAGTGAGTAGAGTACCTGCCTAGCATGCACAAGGCCCTGGTTCCATCCCCAGCTCCTCATAGTATGGGCATGATAGTGCACAGCTCTTATCTTGTTATCCTGGCACTCGGGAGATGGAGGCGGGAAAGCCAGAAGTTCACAGTCGTCGTTGGCTACATATAGCCAAGTTCAGATCAAACTTGAGACTGTCTCCAAAATGAAGGGGCTGGGGGGCACTAATAGATCTGTGCAGCTTTCAGGTGCCAGTTCCTACACATAAAACCTGAGTGCCTGTGCTTTCTTATCCAGTGACAGCACACTTGTGTTTTCTTGCTGAAATTCCGGTTTCCTGCCTGCTTTCTCCTTATGTGATTTTTCTGCATGTATGTGAGCTTTTCCTAGTTCAAGGTTTTTAACTGTACAAGTTAATTCGCACATTGTTTGAAGTTGGTTTTGTTTTACAAATCTCTTTAACAGTGCCTTCATTTGTTGGGAAACAGATTGTTTTGGATGATGCTTAAATTCAGGAAACTATGTTTTATCGTAGGACAATCGGTAATGATGTTTCTCATGTGTGGTAAGAGTTCACTGGACATAGTGGTCTGGATAGAAAGGCTTGGTGACTAATTTCAAGATCAGGAGAGGAAATGGTGCCTGTTTTCTAAATGAGTGGTTCTAGAAAATCAAAAAACTTTTTTTTGTCCCATGAAGAATATCATTCTAGCTGGGTGGTGGTAGTGCGCACCTTTAATCCCAGCACTTGGGAGTAGAAGCAAGTGGATCTCTGTGAGTTCAAGACCAGCCTGGTCTACAAAGCGAGTTCCAGAACAGCTAGGACTGTTAAACAGAGAAACCCTGTCTCAAAAAATTTAAAGAAAGAAAGAAAAAGAAAAAAGAAAGAAAGAAAAATATCATTCTACTTAGTTTTTAATTTGAACCTATGTACTGGAAAAATATCCCAAATACTTGAATTTAGAAATTCTAAAATTTATAGCCTCTGAAAAAAGATATCATATAGTTAGTTAAAATGAAATAGAAACTATTTCTAAAGACTATAAAGAAACTATTGTATCTTTAGAAATAGTTTTGCATAATGTCTTTTTCCTTTCTCTTGACTCTTAGAAATGAACAAGAAATGACAATTGGCATTTATCAGAAGTATCTTTCAGCTTAGTTTTTGAGGTGGTTATTTTTTTTTGTGGGACCGTTTTTTTTTTTTTTTTTTGGTTGTTGTTTAATACAACGCCTCACGCTTCACCCCTGGCTGACCTGGAGCCCACTGTGTAGACCAGACAGCCCTAACTGGGATCTCCTCTGCCTACCGTGCTGGGATAAAGGTGTGTGCTGCCGTGTCTGCTTTGGCATCTGTGCGTCAGCCTCCTCGCTCATTCTGGAGTCTTTGGGGCTAACTCCCTGAGGAGCACTTGGCTGTGGGAAAGTCCCTGTCTCCTGGTTTAGCTCTTTGCCTTCCCAGGTGCACCAGCACTGCCAATGTCTCTGCATTGTTAACTCAGTTAGTAAGACACTTCCCAAAGTGTACTTTTCTCTATCATCGGGATCCCATTTGTTTCCCCAAAGTCTGTGTCCTTGGTTCTTAGGCATAAAAAAAAGGAAGTTTTCATGTGTATTTAAAATTGGTAGTTTCTTAGTCAAGTGCAGTGGGTGGAGTGTCCCAGGATAAACCCAGCAGTGGTTTACCTGGAAGCTCCCTCTTCCCAGGCTGCACCAGGGTACACTGCCAGCCTGTCCAGCTCTCACTGGAGTGAGAGCAATCTTAAACATCTAGTATGTTCTTATTGTTCTATTTACTGACTTCCTTCCTAGTGCTAGACAACAAAAGAAATGTGTCAAGACCAGGGCATTAAAACAGAAGCAGGGAATGTTCCTGATAAAAAGTCGGGCTCTCTCTGACTGATGCGACCATTTTCTCCAGATTTCAGTTCTACAGAAATGCTCTCCTTGTGAAAGAGCGTTAGTGAACACTGTTGAGACGTGGTGGTAGACATCTCTTATTAGCTATGCCTTCTCTTTCCAGGCAGCACAGATTGTGCTTATCTCTCTGTTTGAATTGAACACGCCTGAATTTACCATGTTACTTGGTGCCTTGCCAAAAACATTCCAGGATGGTGCCACCAAACTCCTGCATAACCACCTCAAGAACTCCAGTAACACCAGTGTGGTAAGTGCCCTGGTTGTGGTTCGGTCCTGACCTCCAAGTGACCCACCCAGCTGCAAGGCTGATGGACAGCCGGCTTCCCTGTTCTTTGTTAATAGCTGTGAGCCTATGGAGGTTGGGGTCCTTTCTGATCCTGGCGTCCGCCCTGGAGGTGAATGGACTTGGTACTCATATGTGGCCTTTTTCTTAGGGTCAGGTTGTCCAGTCAGTTAACTGTTCACTCAGTTGTTCTATTGTTCATTCAGTCTTTGAATCTGTCTTAGATATTTTAGCTCTGCCATGAGAGAAATACTTAATTGTGTGTATCACGCTAGCACAGCTGTGGTAGTTCCTTTTCTCATTGCTCTGGCAAGAGGAGCCGAGGGAAGGGAGGATTTGTTTTGGTTCACATTTCCAGGATGGTTCAGTCACCATGACAGGATGGCAAAAGCGGCAGACAGGAGGGGCAGCCGGTCATGCTGCATCTGTAGTTAAGAAAGTAGTGGCTGTTTGCTGATGCTCAGCTCACCGTCTTCGTTTCGTGCAGCCTGGCACTCCAGCCTGTGGGATGATACTGCCGGTATTCAGGGTGGATCATCCACCATAATTAATCCAGTCTTGGAAGTTTCTCACAGACACGTCTAGTGATTCTGGATCGCGTCAGATAGGAGTCAGTATTTACCACCATAAGCTGACGATGGTCATTAAGCTCCAGGGATTCCTACAGAGCAGTTATCCGTCCATCAGCTAATAATTTGTGGAGGCAGGGACTGGGGGACATTATGGACAGCTCCTACCAATTTATACATGGCTTAGGAGACAAAGAACTCCCAAAGGAGTTGGGTTTGGATTTTTGAGAAAGCCTTTGGACAATGATGCCTACACTCCTTTGCTCCAGGGATCTCCAAGCAATACAATTGGCCGGACGCCTTCCCGACACCCCAGCAGCAGGACCAGCCCCCTGACCTCACCCACCAACTGTTCCCACGGGGGACTATCTCCAAGGTAAGCTCACTCCACAGAAGTGAAAACTGAAGATGCCTGCTTTCCATGCAGCCTGGCTTAGACTTCAGCTTGTTAGCAGAGTGCTCAGAACACCGGGGGAGGAGATTCCGCTCCTCCCTCTGCTTGTAACTGTGTGGTCTCTGGCGGTTAACTCCCGTGCTGCAGTGAGCAGCTTGTGCTCTGTGTTCTCTGTAGTTCTGCTAGCTCTAAACACTGAGCCTGGTACCTCATCGATTTTAAAACTGAGGTCCCATGACTCCCGGAGGAAGTCTGTCAGCTGTCCTCTAAGAGCTGGAGAGCCCAAATGTATTTATTGAGTTATCTATAAACCCCTCAGAGTCTACACCAAGCCTGATGTAGTTTTCAAGTCAGGGAGCTGCTCCAGGCCTGCCCTTGTCCCATTTAAAGCAGATGCTGCTCTGAAAAGACAGTGGCTGGGGACCTGAGCATCACAAGGTTCAGTACATAGATTCCTGTGAGGACCATGCGCAGTGGCCTTACAGAGTCGGGGGTTAACTTCTTACTTGTTTGTTTTTATTTTTGTTTTCGAGACAGGGTCTGCTATGTGGTCCTGACTGGCCTGGAACTTTCCGTATATATCTTGCCTTAGCTCCAGGTTGCTGAGATTACAGTCATACACCACCATGCCCAACAGTGGGGTGTGACTTCAAAGGAGAAAGCGCTCCGTCTTAGGGCTTGTTAGAGGTCTGCAGGGAGACTTTGATGACTCCCTCTCATGGGTTGGCATTATTACCTAGCCCCTCAGAGTGGTGCTTCTATGAAGCCACAAATTTTTTAGACCAGCAAGGGCCACAAGTGCTGTGTTTTATCTATGAGAAGTCAAGGTCTTTGGACTATGAGAATCTTGAAGAGTTTTGTCCTGTAGTACTGTCATGAAGTCTTAAAATGCAGTGAGAATATGCCAAATGTGCCCTGCCCTGGTCAAGGCCTCCGTCTGCTGGAAAGATGGCCACATTTATTCCTGGTTTGCTTTTCCCTTTGAGACAGGGTCTCTTAGCCAGGCTGACCATATAGCAGAAGCTAACCTTGAATTCCCAATCCCGTGCCTCCCTTCCCCCAGTGCTGGTATTACCATGTATGAGACCAAGGGGGCGCACACTGTGAAATGTAACTTTTTGTGAATTTCTTTCTTACCAGTTGAGTTCTTTTCAGGCCCTAGGTATACTATCAATATTATGGAATAAAGGATATCTGTTTTCTCTTGGGGAAAGCATGTTGTGTTTGTGTTTATTAGTTTGTTTGTTTGTTTGTTTGTTTGAAAGCATGTGTTTTACAAGCTGTTACAGCAGCTTGCTGTTTTTGTATTGCTTTGTATGAGATCCCTGATCTGTAATATCTGGTCTGATGTTACATCTTCAGATTTGATCTGTGTTGTCAGGATTTCAGTGTGTTGTTAGAATTAGACAGTTGTGACCAGAAGCTGATGAGAATACATCTGCTCTTCCCCCAGTGTGATTGGCTACTAAGATCTCTGAAGTGTATGTTTTATCCTGAGTGACCAGGGTCCAATCAGACAGTGAAAATTTGATGGAAAATGCACTGTTAACTGAGAAGTCTGTTCTTCCATAATGCATAGTTCATGTATCATATCTTTTAGTTATTGCATTATTGGGTAATAAGAAAAGATACATCAAATGAAGCATTTTATTATTTTGTTTATTAAATGCCTAAGTTTAAAAAAAATGGGTGGGTGTGCTAGTAGAATCTATCAAAGAGCTGGCTAGAAATTAATCTTTGTAGATCTCCAAATCATTAAAAATTTCCATTAATTCTTAACCATAGCTTTTCTTTTTAAACTCTTAGGTAAAAGAAATGAAGAGATTTATTTTCAATATCAAAAGGTCTGGCTGTGGCCTACATATTTTCTTGTTGCCAAATCTTTTTTTAGGGAATTATTTAGTTCTTTCTTTAAAAAAAAAAAATGTCCCCCTTCATTGCTCAGACAGCTGGCCAGCCTGCCCCAGCCTGAGCTCAACAGGAGAGATGGTTGGTCTCTTGGTGGAAACTGCCCCTCCTGGTTGTATCATTGGAAGAAGCTCTCAAGTGGGCGGCATGCTTTCTACTAGGGAAATTATAAAAGAAATGAAGCTTTAGACTCAGCAGAAGAGTTGAATAGCTTGCCACGTCTCAAGAGAGTGATAAACACGTCACGTGCAGCCTCCGCCATGTTTCTGAGTGGTACCCTTGAAGCATGATATGAACTATAAAGTGTTAGCTTTTTATTCTGAAGAAGTAAAAAAGAACAGTTACTTGTTTTTTATTGAATTCTGAACATCAAGATGAACTAGGATTTAAAAACTTTTTTTGTCCAAAAGTTCTGTGATTTGATCGTGGTGATAATAAGGGATGGTTCAAAAGCCATGACAGCTCTAATATGATGCTAGCTTTAGATTTGTCCCGTGAGGAAGTTCTTTTCATCAACCCAGTGGTAATCAGAGATGCCAGCAGGCTAACCTTTGTAAAATAGCTCATCACTGATTAGTTGTGAGAGAAGAATGGCTGCCAGCTATTTCCAACTAATGAACAAGTATGACATGATATTTGAGCAGAGGTTTATGACCTATGTTTAACAAATACTTATATCTTAGCTCATTTGCCATTATGATTTTGTGGTACAGAAAGAGTTGCAGTTCCAAGTGTCTGGGGTCTTGCTCCAGTCTGGTGGATGCTGCTGATGAGCGTGTCCTAGAACAGGATGGAACTACATGGTCACCTCTGGCAAAGGTGACTCTTGTGTTTTCTCCTGTAAGAGTGAAATGGCACCTCTATTCCCCCAGCCCAGAGTGTGGCTTCAAGAAGGGCTTTAGACCCTGTACCACGATGACCTCTCACCTCCAAGCTGTGTTCTCCCTACAAATGGCTTCTGTGACCCTCCTCAGGGATACTGACTCCTAGGGATACCTGCTGTGAGAACCGTGTTAGTGGGTACTGAAAAGTGCTGAGGGCTCAGTTGGTAAGCCATGTGCCTTGCAAGCATGAGGACTTGAGTTCAGAACCTAGTTTTAAAATTGTTTTAAAAAGGCTCGGCACAGTGGTGCACGCGTGTATTCCCAGCAATAATGTGATGAGAGGTGAAGACAAACAGATTCCCAGAACATGTGTGCAAGCTAGCCTACCTATCCTACTTGGTGAAGCTCCAGATCGCAGGGGAGGCCTTGTCTCATATAGAAAATAGAAGGACCTGAGTACTGGTGTCCCTGAGGTTGTCCTCTGACCCCCATACGTGTACACATGTACAGACTGTGCTGCAGCAGGCAGGATGCTGCGGACTCCGCCCTGTGTTCTCATTCCGTCCTCTGCACTTGTAACAGAAGTTAGGACTTTCCCTGGGGACCTCCACAAGCCCAGGCCAGGTAGTGACACTGTGGCCAGCAAATAGAGACCTGTGTTCCCAGATGTATTGTAGTTTCCTTTGGATGATACAGAAGCAGAGGGATGCCATTTCATTTCTTTATTCTATTTCCTTCTCTGAGCTAGCTAACTGAGACTGATGTCCCCATGTACCCACCCTCCAATGGCACTTGTCCCCTGAACTCCCTCCCACCAGATCTACAGGGCAGGAGCACTGTCCATCTCTGGAGTGCTGAGTCACTATAATGTGGTCCTGGAGCATCTCCTTGCTTCCTTCCCACTGCAGCTGAGTCTTGAGAGTGCCACCTCTGGTCATTTCAGGAATAACCACTAGGGTGGTAACCTGAGCATCCTTAGTTTCTCCTAAGTGCTTCCAGTGCACATCCAGCCCAGGCAGGCAGGTGTGCCCTCTCACAGGTATGTACACTAAACTTGGGGTCTCGGCTGACTCTTAAAGTCAGCTTAGCCCATGGTTGGGAAAGAAAAGAACTAAGAAAAAGAATACCGAGGAGCAAAGTGTAAGATGAACCTGTTCTTTTTCTCTGTGTATGAAGTACTAAATTTTGCTCCAGCTAATTTGATGGGACTTTGTCAGGAAAGAGGAGACTTGAAGACACTCTGCTGGAGTGTCTTCCTCCTCCCCTCCCCTCCCCTTTGCGTCTGTGTTTCTCTCTCTGATTTTCCTCTTCTGATCACTGCAGTCGGTTGTGGGGTTGGAGTGCCGATGGGCTAGCGAAGCCCCCACCTCCCTTTTCTCAGCCTAACTCCATTCCCACCGCTCCCTCCCACAAGACTCTCAGGCGCTCTTACTCTCCCAGGTAACATGCTACCTGTTAAATTTGTTCAAAATGTCACAATATTATTGTGTTTCCAAGGTTGCTCTGGATCTTTTGGAAAGCCTCTGCGCTCCTCTGGTATGAGCCTTGCTTCCGTTTAGCCTTGCAGGAATGGAGCCTGGTTGAGCTGTGTGAGCAGGAACAGGCTCGGGAGCCAGGCTGCTGCTCCGTCTAAGAACAGTAACTTCTTTAACCACCCAGCCAGACTCGTCACCATTTCCCCTCATGGGCTGTTTGGCCTAGAGTGGCGTTCAGGACACATCATGATGTCCATGTAGCAGTGAAGGGTGCAGTTCCCTTAATATGCGTGTCAGGTGCAAAAGAGCCCTGCTAAGGGCCGGGTAAGACCTCCGCTTTGCACAGGTGCTCTTTCTGCACGAATGCACAGACCGACTACTTTCCTTACATGCTCTTTCACAGCAACCAGACAGGATGCCCTAAGAGCTAGGGTCTTAGTTTGCTTTTTACTGCTGTGTTAAAACGTCATGACCAAAAGCAACTTGGGGAGGAAAGGCTTTATTTCAGCTTATAGTTGTAGTCCTCCTTCCAGAGAAAGCAGGGCAGGAACTCTAGGCAGGACCCTGAAGGCAGGAACTGAAGCAGAAGCCAGGAAGAAGTGCTGCTTACTGGCTTGTTCTCATGACTTGCTCAGCCTGCCATCTTATACCACTCAGGACCAGCTGCCCAGGACATGACACTGCCCATAGTGCCCTCCCACATCGATCACTAGTCAAGAAAATGCCCCCACAGAGTTGCCTACAAGCAATGTGATAGAAGCATTTTCTTAATTGAGGTTCCTCTTCTCGGATAATTCTAGCTTAAGTCAAGTTGACAAAGCCAAGCAAAACCCCCAGGATAGGTAGCTTCATTGTCTCCTCTCCCTCAAGATGCCCTACCTAGGGCTGAAGCTCTAATTTTGTGGTGGAGCTCCTACCTAGCATGCCTGAGACCCTAGGTTCAGTCTCCAGTACTGCCAAACAAATAAATGCGTTAATTGGGAAAGATGCCCTACTTTCAGGTAGGACATGATTTGTCGCACTGGCTGCTGGCAGGAGGTGAAGCTGCCTGGCACCGGCTGAGTGACAGTGTCACAGGTCTAGAAGGACAGGGCTACTGTGAGGTTTTAAAACAGTTATGTTTGTGATCACAAGAACGCTCTATGTGCTCCTCAAGACCTGTTCTGGGTCTCTCGGATGCTGTCATAAAGATCCAAAGCTAAGAGCATGCCTTTCCTAGAAGCCTGTCATCGCATGGGCAGAACACAGGCGGCCCGGCTGTCACTGCTCTGTAAGAGCAGTGTGTACCCCACTGTGTAAAAGGATAAGAGTTTTTTAAAAAAGAAAAGAAAGAAAACCAGAGGGTCTGTGAGGTGATGTGCCCATGCCTGACAACCTGAGTTCAGTGCCTGAAACCCACATAAAGGTGGAAGGTGAAACCAACTCCACAAAGTTGTCCTCTGACCTCCTCATGTACATCATGGTGCTCGTGTATATGCACACACACACACACACACACACACACACACACACACACACACACGATAATAAATTTAAGAATTTAAAAAGTAAGTCTGGAAAACAAAAAGCAGCAACCATGGGTTCCTGTGACAGCTGATGCACAGACTTTTCTACTTTTTAATGATAACTGCACTTGTCCCTGTTTTTTGAGGTTACCCTTGTCACCCAGTGTTGATCCACTTCATCGACTGTCCCCTAGCATGCTGGCCTGCATGCCCTTCCACACACGGAGCCTCACTCCAGCCATCTTCCAGCCAGCCATCAAGATTGCCATCTAGAGGACACCCCTCTCCAGAATCATCTTTCCCATGATATATCATATCATGGGAATATAATATGATGATATATATCATGATATATAAGCACATAGTAACACATCAGTCTAACTCCCCAGTGGGTAACAGTTAGTACACACTTACACCTTGGGGTGTGGCTTCCCTATTGTGCACAAGGCCCTGGGTTCAGTGTCCAGCATTGAGGGTGAGGAGAAACATAAGGAGAACTTGTGGTAAGCAGCTGAGGAGAGAAAGCTGAGTGGAAATGACTCTCTCTCTTTGTGTGGTGGTCATCTCCCAAAACGACAGAAAAGAAAGGTCCAGAGAGCAGACTTCCTCTCTCCCCGTTTGGTTTCTTCTTGGCATCCTGATGCAGTGCCCCTTCCCACCCACCATCTGGTTCTCCACAGGGCAGTCACTGTGTTGCATGAGACTGTGGTGTTGGGTAACAGGACCTCAGACTGTTTGTTGGCTGGCTGAGTTACTCTTCCTAATCTAAGACTCCTAAGGAAGCCCTGGGGTCTAATCTGATGTTTACAGGTGATCAAGACCTGGTCTTTAACCTGAAAGATTATGTCCTGGGATTGTCTCCAAACTAAAATGAGGCATTGTGTGTCACGTGCAGGTTCACCTCACCAGCCTCTTCATGGTCCACTTCTGGGTCCTCCCCCTGGGCCCCAGGTGTCATCCCTCAAGTCTCAGTTTCAGTCCTAGTGCCGACTTCAGGTGGCTCACAAATGCCTATAACTTTAGCTCTAAGGAGCTAACACCTGCTCCAGGCCTCTGTGAGTGCCTGTGCGAGCATGCACACACACACGTACATACACACACAAAAATAAAAGCATAAGTCTTTTAAAAATAGATTTAGGGTTGTTTGTCCAACCCACTTCCTGATGACAGCCTTCCTGGGAAATTCTTTTTTTTCCTGAGAAGCAGAGACTTAAAGGATATTGATCTTAAAAAAGATTAATCCATAGACATCATAGAAAAGGCAGAAAGGGGGATGATGCCCATCACTAGACAGCAGTTGTCTCTCACACCTAGAACTCAGCTTCCTCCCGAGAGACACTTGAATAAGTAATCCTCGAGGAATAGCCTCAGTAGAGTGTGGACACCCACAATGCTCCCAACTTGGCAGCTGGAGTTGGTTCATTCCTGGAAAGGGAGAAGGGAACAAGAGCTGGCGGAGCCTTTGTTATCGTCAGAAGAGGCTGTTGTGATGGTGCAGTCATTTGAACTGAAATGAAAGATTTTAAGAGAGTTTGGGTTGAAAATCACGGGGTTAATTTATCTGAAAGCCAACATTCTCTGAAGCAACACGTGGAAAATAATATTGTGACATCCCTTAAAAGGTTGAACGTTCCTCCAGACCACCTCTCGTCCATCCATCGCTCTCTCAATTCTTTGAGTTTTTTTTCTTTTGCATGGGCTATGCTATTATCTTTGGTTGTTGTGATTAAAAGTATTTAAGGCATTCTTTTACATCTTGTATATATATTTTATTTGAGTCATAATATTCAGTCTTTCTATATAAAAATAGTGTACTGGTCAGATGTATAAACACTTCTGAATGTAAGCTGGTGTTGCAGAGTGCCTAGGAAAGGAACGTGGAACTCCCTCTCCAGGCATACTTTTAACACTTCTGGAGAGTTGCCCTGGGGGACAGCCTATGACCTGAGAATGCCTGGAACCCATGAGTTCTGCTCGGGCTGGTTTTCAATTTAACTTCTCATGGGTGCACACATTGGCTTCAGCTGCAGATGTGTTCAGGGCTCATGTTTCTTTTCACTGAGTGCCAGGGGCAGTCTTTGAGTTGGCACATGTTTTCTGAACTCTCCTAATCCAGCTGATGTGTGCTTCCTTCCACTTATCAGAAATGAGGGATTCCGTGTGGACCAGTTGTGCAGTGCTAGGCCAGTAGCTTCCACCCAGAGAGTCAGCTCAGGGCTGTTGCTGTAGAAACCATCTGGATCATTGCACCCTCCAGCGTGCCAGGATCTGGCCACTCCATGACACTTACCCAGTTCCGGTTGTGTTTGACTTAAAGGAAACTTACTTCTTGTGCTGTATGTGGCTAGACAGTGTTGTCATTAGGAACAGATCTCACCAGTGGACACCTTGCTCTCCAGCTCTCACTTTGTGGCAGACTAGCAATGCCGCTTGCTTGTCTGTGTCCAGCCAAGGATTGTCCGAGTGCACAGCTCCTCGGTGAGCTCGGGACTTTCTAAAAGTGAAATTTGTTTCCAGCATCTCATCCTTCTTGAATACTGTGTTAGTTACTTTTCTATCACTGTGATAAAATATCATGACTGAGGAGCTTACAAAAAGAAGAGGCTTATGGTTCCAAAGGGATTGTGGCAGGGAGGTGTGGCAGGAAGTAGCAGGCATGGCAGCAGGAAGCTGAGAGCTCACATCTTCAAACCATAAGCAGGAAGCAGGGAGAACAAACTGGGGCGAGACTATAAATATAAACACTCAAAGCCCACCCCCTAGTGATGTACTCTCAAGGACACACCTCCTAAACCCCCAAACAGTGCTACTAACTGGGAACCAAAAGATCAAATATCAGAGCCTGTGTGGGACATTCTCACTCAAATCACTAAATTCCACTCCCTGGCCCCCATACACTTGTTGCTATATGATCATACAAAGTGTATTTAGTCCAACTTCAAAAGTTCTCATAGTCTGAAAGCCCAAAGTCTCTTCAGAGACTCTAGGAATCTCTTAATTGTAACCCCCGGAAAACCAAGATAAGTTACAGATTTCCAGTATATAGTGGCACAGAAGAGACCCTACTATTCCAGAAGGAGGGAATGGCGGCATAGTCAAGAAATACTGAACCAAAACAAGAGAACCCATGAGAGCAAATGCGACTCCTCTAGCTCCATGTCCATGTCTGGGCTTTTCAAAGGGCTCCGATGGCTTTGTCCCGCCAGCTGCACTGCCTGTGATGTATGTCTTCCTTGGGCTGGTTCTACTCTCTGTGCACAGCTTTACTTGGCAGATAGCTCATGACTGGCATCTCCAGCATCTTGGGGTCTCTCTCCACGGTTAACAGACTTCACTTTGACAGCTTCACAAAATGGCATCTCAGCCTCTTGCCCTCTTGGGGCATCCATGTAAGGATTCCCCCACCACACCTTGTCTTCAGTGTCTCTCTGAAACTGCAGAAAGAGTCACATCCCTTTCCCTCTTGCATCCTTCCTGCATCTAAAGTCAGTACCACACGGGCATCCTTACCTAGTTTAGCACAGCAACACTTTCACTCAGTCACTTTTTAGGAACAGAAAACTCCTTAGACATGGTTTCACAGTTTGGAGGCTTGGCTGGGTGAGGTCTTGATGAGGGCATCTTTCCCTTTGTTTCTGTGCAGAGCAGGGGTCTCTCCTTATCCGCCAGAGCCCCTCCTGTAGCACAGGTCTTGACGATGACATGGAGCTTCTTAGCACTGTTTCTCTCCACAGTGTGCGGTTTCTGTCTCTCTGCCCCACTTGTAGACTGCACAGTGGTTGTCAGTAATAGCCATGCCACAGGCTCAATGTTATCCTGTCTTGAAATTTCCTCCTCCAAAGAAATTGGACCATTACTTTTTAATTTAGCCTCAGGCAGCTTCTTCGGACAAGGGCAGCCAGATTCTTCCTCAAAATATCACAAGAAAGTTCTCCGGCCCAGTTCCTAATTCTGTTCCCTTCTGAAGCCTCGTGAGCTGAGTGGCTGCAGCCTGCATTGCTCTCAGCACTACTTACTGTCTTCTGGGCTCCTGCATGATGGCTCCCAAGTCTTCCACATTCCTCCATACAACCACACGGCCGGGTTCTTCAGTCTCTGGCACCAACTTCTGACCAAGACAGAAAGTTTGTTTAGGTTTACAGTTTCAGAGGGATGAGTCCATCATGGCAGTAGGCAGGCATGGCAGTGGGCAGGCACGGTGGCAAGAACAGGAAGCTGAGAGTTAACATCTTCAAAAGCGAGCATGATGCAGAGAGCAAACTGGGAGGGAGGGAGGCTTTTTATTCTCAAAGCCCATAGCCAGTGATACAGTTCTCCAGCAAGGCCACACCTCCTAACACCCGCCCCCCAAAGAGTGCCACCAACTATGGACCAGTTATTCAAATGCCAGAGCTTCTGGGAGACAGTCTCACTGACGCTACCACAAATGCTTTCTAAAGCAAGCAGTGCTTCGACCGTCCTTGGCTGATGTCCCAGCATGCTTTGCTTTCACTGTTGTCTACCCGTCCTGTGCTGCTTGTCTTGAATTTTCAGTAAGGGAGGTGTGGGTGTGTTCTCGTGGCCCTCTTTGTTCAGTGCCCTTTCACACATCTAAAGAACATTTGCTGACATACTGCAGGACACCAGAAGACTCTCCTTTTTCTTTTCGAAAACCATTTCTGTTTCATGTTTCATTACTATTAGTGTCTCAAAGGACAACAATTGACATCACTTTCCCATAAAGGACTAGTGTTGTTTCTAGAAGTGTTTTTAGGTGTTCATCCAGGAAGGTGGCTCATCTCTTTAAGATTTGCTTTAATAAAAGAATCTGATATTCCCAGCAAGCTCCTGGGTAGACCACATGGGAAGTAGAGCCCCAGGAGCCCGGTGAGGGTAGCTCTGACTTGGACTCCCAAGCTGGTGTCTTGCATTTTTTCGAGGTAGGGTCTTACTTGTTTCTCCAGATTGGATTCTGGTGTGCATAGCCTGGTCCTGTGAAGTGGTTTGCTCTACTCTTGAGAAGGCTCTCTGTAATCCGAGCTTATTTCCATGTGCCTGTTCCTCTAGAGTTTGTACATTTGAGACCAGTAACAACCAAACACCCTTTTTTCATCTCCAAGAAAAGCAAGTTACTTTTCCACCTCCATTACCTCGTGCATCCAGTCACCAATGTCACTCCTGAGTTCTCACATTCTTGTGGTTCTGTTGTTCCTCACTGGTTCCTGGGTGCTGTGTGATGTGTCTGGGGCCAGCTTGGACGTGAAAGATGGACAGTGGCGGTGCCCTGACAAGAGCTGCCCCTTTTCATCCAACTAACCCAAAGACCCCAAGTATAATTAGTCTTACTCCAAATTACTAAATCACTTAGGCCGGTGTCTTGGTTTTTTACACATACCTCCATTTTTCAAAAAATGCTTTTTTTTTCTTTTAAATTATAGCATGCTGGACTATGATACAGAGAACCTGAACTCTGAAGAAATCTACAGCTCTTTGCGTGGAGTTACAGAAGCCATTGAAAAGTTCAGCTTCAGAAGCCAAGAGGACCTTAACGAGCCAGTTAAGCGAGATGGCAAGAAGGATTGCGATATCGTGAGTATCCTGGGCCGGTGGACAACTGTGTCAGTTGAGTGGCCGAGGACTTGAGTCTTTCCCACACTGAACTCCCTGGTGACAGTGTTTTCTACTCTGTTGTTAAAATGATGGTGTTGTTAGAGGCCCAAGGCAGTTTAAAGACATTTCGGGAGAGATTCTCAGCTTTTATTCATCTGTCTTGGACATGTTCTGCTTCTGTGATGTGATAACATGGTGAGTCTGGGCCCAAGCGATGCTCAGTCAGTAAAGTACTTGCCACACAGGTATGAGAGCTTGACTTCGGAACCACATTAAAACTCGGGAGGCAGAGGCAGGCAGATCTGTGAAAGGCCAGCCTGATCCACAGAGCGAGTTCCAGGACAGCCAGAGCTACACAGAGAAACCCTGTCTCAAAAAAATAAATAAAAAAAAATAAATAAAAAAAAAATAAAAAATAATAATAATAATAATAATAATAATACAAAAAGCTTGGCATGGTAGAATGTATCTGAGTGTCTGAAAGCCCAGCTCTAGGGAACCAGGGATCCTAGAGCAGCAGTTCTCAGCCTGTGGGTCTCAACCCCTTTGTAGGTTCAATGATCCTTTCACAGGGGCCACCCAAGACCTTTAGAAAACACAGATATTTACATTATGATTTATAACAGCAAAATTACAGTTATGAAATAGCAACAAAAATAATTTTATGGTTGGGGGTCACCACGACATGAGGAACTGTATTAAAGGGTCACAGCATAAAGGAAGGTTGAGAACCGCTGTTCTAGAGGAAAAGGCGTTCGTTAACAGAGGGCCCAGAAGTCTCCTGTGCTCTTGAGACAGGTGATCTGGTGAGGTTGTAATGTCTGAGAAGAAGAAGAGAGTGAGCAAGCGCAGTGACGCATTGAGAACGCCATGATTCTAGTTGTAGGTACGTGTGGATTACAGGGCCCGTGACAGCTAAGCCAACTTAGAAGGTCAGTGTCGGAGTCCAGAGTAGAGACTTGAGAGGCACTGAAGAGTGAGTCTGTGGTCTGAAAAGAAAGTGAAGGGTAAAGTGCCCCAACACCAGGTGAGGACAGCGTCCTGAGGAGCAGCCCAGGGAAGCACAACTGGGAAGGTGGGAAAGAAGCCAGGGGTGAGGTCCTGGGGGACCAGGGACAGAGCTTCAGGGGAGACAACCCGCTTTCCTCGTGGGAAGTCCATGTGAGCTTCCATGCGTGATGATTTACCATGTGGGTGTGCCATAAGTGGACACCCAGTGTTCTGTTTGGGGTCATTTCAGTGCTTTCTATGGTTTTTTATTATTATTAAGAAAATTTTTTCATTCATTTTACACACCAATCAAAGATCCCCCTCTTCCCTCCTCCCGCCCCCTCAGCCTCCCCTTCCCAATCCACCCCCCAATCCCCTCCCACAAGAAGGCAAGGCCTCCCATGGGGAGGTACATTCAGTAGAGACAAATCCAAGCCCCTCCCCCTGCTTCAAGGCAGCATGAGGTGTCCCACCATAGGTAGTGGGCTCCACAAAGCCTGCTCACGCACCAGGGATGGATTCTGATCCTACCGCCAGGGGGCCCCCCAAGCCGATCAAGCTACACATCTGTCTCACCATGCAGAGGGCCTAGTCCAGTCCCGTGCGGGCTCCACAGCCTATGATCCAACTTTCATGAGCTCCCACTAGTTTGGTTTGGTCGTCCCTGCAGGACTTGGTATGTTTTAAAAGCACAAAATGCTTTGATAAGAATTGAAAGGAGTAAAAATTGACAAGAGAAAGAAAAGATGGCGAGGCCCAAGAAACCTCACGTTTCCTGGGGACCCATGATGTGGAGGGGACAGGTGGTCAGGACTACAGTTCCATTGGTGATTAAGGCATCGGATTTTGATCTGTTTGCATATATGTGGAACTGGAAATTGAACCACACTGACTACTGAACCACACGCAGCAGCTCCACCTCTGATATGCGTTCCTAGTCCACTCAGCTTGTCGTGGAATCTGTCATAAACAGTCCCTCCCTGAGGTACAGACAGCCCTTCCTATGCACAGGCTCTTCCTCAGTGAAGTCGATCAAATACGCACCAGAATATTCACTAACAGCCCTGTAGTCTAAATGTATACAGACTGTTTTCTTTATTGAGGATTGATGTAGGAGGTTCAGGCTCACTGTGGGCAGTGCCACCCCTGGGCCGGTGGCCCTGAGTGCTTTAAGAAAGCAGGCTGAGCAAACCATGAGGAGACAGCCAGGAAGCAGTTTTCCTCCATGGCCTCTGCTTCAGTTCCTGTCTTCACGTTCCTGCCCCGAGTTCCTACCCTGACTTCTTTTGGTGATGGAGTGTGACCTCAGAGTTGGAAGCTGAAATAAACCTTTTCCTCCCCCAAGTTGTTTCTGTCATGGTGCTTTCTCACAGCAACAGAAACCCCAATTCAGACAGGGAAGAAACGGTTTATTTCATCTTACAACTTAGAGTCAAGCATTGCAGGAAGCCAAGGCCAGAAACTGGAAGCAAGACCTGGAGCAGAGAGTGCAGAGGAAATCTGTGTCCTGGCTTCCTCCTCATGGCTTGCTTACACAACCCAAGACTGCCTGCTCAGGAGTGGCTCCACCCGCAGTGCGCTGCGCCCTCCTCATCAGTCATTAAGTAAGAAGATGCTGTACAAACATGCCCACAGGCCAGTCTAATGTTCCTAACTGTTCCCTCTTCCCATCACATAGTCCGTGCAATGCTAATTGGTGTCGCGTTGTCAGGAACTGACCAATACAGACACACTTCAGCTAAGAGGCTAAGGGGAAATCAGAGCCAGTGCATTTATTCCTCAAGTGCACATGTAGGTCTGGCCTGCCAAGGCAGCGCACAGACGCAAGTCAGAGCTGGTGGGCAATGGCTCACACCAGAAATGACAGTGTTGAAAATGTTGGAAAATCCATTCTGAGCAGTTACAGAGGTACAGGAACCAGCTATCCAGTTCCAGTCTGCTTTCAGTAGACGTTATAACATTGAATGTAAGAGAGATTATAATGCTTTAGTGAAATGCAGGTGCTAATAGGAAATTAGTGGAATTGTCTGGAAGTCAATAGGATTATATATATCCTGTGTTATATATATAATCTCTGTGTAGCTTTAGAGCCTTTCCTGGAACTCACTCTGTAGCCCAGGCTGGCCTCAAAGAGGCCACAGAGATCCACCTGCCTCTGCCTCCTAAGTGCTGCAATTAAAGGCATGCGCCACCACCGCCCGGCTAGGATTATATTTACCCGTAATTTATTCTAAGTAAAGAACTCAGCAAAAGAAAGGAAAGGCATTATTTCCACAAGGTATCATGTTTCAGTAGTAATCTATAAAACTTTACACATGAATTGCTCATGCAGTGAGGAAAACAAAAAAAATGTCAATTGTATGTGTATTGGAATGCCCATCTTTGCAAAATCTACATGAAGAGAAAGACAGAAAAGAACTAATACACAAAAAAGTAAGATTGGAGGGCTGAGAAGGTGACTCAAAGGGTAAAAACACGTACTACTCAGTTCAATCCCTGATACACAAAGGTGGACAGAGAACGGACTCAGTGAAGCTGTCCTCTGACTGCCAACTTGTGTGTGATGTACACACCACACACACACACACACACACACACACACACACACACACACACACAC
>CABHPR010145305.1:8145-29118 GCA_902168415.1 Peromyscus melanophrys
TATATATATATATATATATATATATATATATATATATATACCCTGAACTGTATCCAGAATTATTGTATTATAATCACCTATATAATCTCATTTTCTTTCATGCACAAATATTATACTGAATAAAGACATTGTTTATGCTTTTATTTGGATACCAAACTTAGAAAAATATAAAAGGGGGACAGAAACCGATATAAATACCACCTGGCCCGTTGGACCCTTGGACAGGAACAGCAGTGGAAACCAGCCTGAGGTGCACTATGAAACGAGTCAAAGGGCAAAAGTATTCGAAAGGTTTGGTTTTGTTGGTTGGTTGGTTGGTTGGGGTTTTTCGACAGGTCTTACTATGTAGCTCTGACTGGCCTGGAACTTGCTGTGTGGATAGCTAGCCTCAAAACATCCACCTGCCTGTCTCCAAAATGCTAGGATTAAAGACATGCACCACTACGCCCAGCTAATTTTTCTTTATAAATGAAGTCTCAAAAGTAAGAGGGGAATAAAAATGTTCTGAGCACAAGGAAGGCTACATCCTAAACACAGAATGATCAATAGCATCATACAGCACAAACATAACAAACATCAAAGTGTATGTGAAACCTACAAGAACAGAAGGATTCCCTCAACCTTGTAGATAAGGTTGAAAACAAAGTATTCTTTTGGAGATAAAAGGAAAAAAACAATTACTTCAAGCATTTACTAAAAGATACCAGCATGAATTTTAATATCTGAAATTAAAAAATTACTTTCAAATGTCCATGAAGTTATCTGGTCTCCTTGTGTTTTCTCATCAGGGTAGAGTTAATGCTGTAGCCATCTTTGCCCTCAATAGGAGCCACAGTTCATGCTCATTGAGACTTCCACTTGAAAGGCTTTAGAAGACTTCCTTTGAAAACTGTCTCCCAAAGAACATATGGATAGCTACACTCTATTTAAATCTAGTCTCTGACATCAGAATGGAGGCCACACTCAGCAAAATGAAGGTCACTCTAGCCAGGCCTCATGGCATATGCCTGTAATCCTATCATTAGGAAGGCTGAGGCAGGAAGACCCCAGCGTAGGCTACACAGAGAAACCCTGTCTTTTAAAAAAAAAGAGGTCATTACTGTTCTTTGACACCTGACCTTCCTACTGCCAGAAGACAAGCAGGATACTCTGACTCCCTTCCTTGCCTATCCCACTCCCAGCAGCATTAAACCTTGTTTCTAGAGCATCACTTATGGTAAAGTGCTGTAAAAGGGATTTTTGGAGGTGGGGAGACTGTGGGAAGGCCAAGACCTGCTATTCTGAATAGAAGGGAGAAGTGCTGGCTGGCAGAGGACAGTACCTGTCCCCCGCCATATTTCTGTCTGCCTCTGAAGGTGATTCCATAGGCTGTCCCCAAGGCTGTTTCTATCTGTAAAAATGAGAAGAGCTTAGGTCCTTGGGAGAACAGATGTGGCCGTTCTTTACTGGAGGTAAGGCTTAATACTGGTCTAGCTGACGTGAGCGTTGTCAACTACGGAGTGACTGAAGACAGGTTGAGTGGAGAAACTCTGCGTGTGGGAGTGTTGTTTGCAGACAGTGAGGCAGGGAGGAAAAAGGTGCCAGGCGTGTCGGTGCTGGCTGACTCCCCTTGGTTTCGCAGCTGGAGGATCTGGCGGAGCAAAGCCTTACCTTCTTCCCGGGTCTGAAACAAAGTCACAGCCGTTTCAACATGTGTTCAATGCTATGCTCAAAAGCTGGTGATTAAAATACTGTTCAGAACATTCCTTACAAATAAAGGGAGTCTTGCCCCCTTAAGAAAAAGGAACTGTTCAATGGATGACTCCCACAAGTCAAACGAAGCTTCCCTACCCACCATGTAAAGACCATACATTTTGGCCTAAAATCCAAACCTTTTAAAATCCAATACTCACATCGTTGAATGCACAACACTTCTGGGCACAAGTTGAAGCTTCATCCCACAGCTTGCACTTGAAATAGTACTGGGCCAGATAGCGGAAGGCTGTGCTCTCCTCCAAGTGCTCCACTACTTCCTAGACAAGGAAAGCAGACATGACTGAGGTGACAGGAACCCGTCAGTGACACAGCTCTCGTGCTCGGACACATACCCCACAGGAATAGATATCCTGGATGTATTTGATGTAACACTGGGCAGCCTGCTCTGACTCAGTCAACTGTTCATGAAGCCTACAAAAGAAATTGGGCTTTAAATCAAAGACCACACAGCAAGTCAGAGATTAAAAGTAAAGACGTGATTAAAACCAGAAATGACATATAAACAAGTAAATTTTAACATACCATGTTGAGACCCAGAAGATGGTTAGTACCTATCAAATATTTACTATGGTGCACACCTTTAATCAATCCCCCAAGCACTTAGGAGGCAGAGGCAGGTGGATCTCTGTGAGTTCAAGGCCAGCCTGGGCTACAGAGGAGTTCTAGGACAGCCTGGGCTACAGGCAGTTTTAGGACAGTCAGAGCTACTCAGAGAAACCCTGTCTTAAAAAACCAAAACCAAAATAACAAAAACAAAAAAAGTAAGCAAGGTGTCTACCAGGGCTACATAGTAGGACTTTGTCTCAAAAAGAAAGAAAAAAGGTAGTTACTTAAGGGCTAGGTAAGATGGCTCAGCAGTTAAAGGCACTTGAAGCAAAGCCTGAGAACTGGGTTCAATTCCCAGGACCCACATAACAGTAGGAGTCAACTGACTCCCACCCACAAGATGTCCCCTGACCTCCACATGTATATACCCACAAACATATACACAAAATAAATTTAAAAACTTCTTTAAAAAGAGTAGTTAACAAACTGACAATTGGATAATATACCCTTGCAAAAATTTCCTGTTAATACTGGTAAGAATGAGAACTACAGCAAATAACTGAGCACTTCTGAGCGACTCTCCCATGCACATAGGCCCTGATGCATGCTAGGCAAGTCCTCAACCACTGAACTACACTTCTAGTCCATGCGCGTCTTTTTCAACTCATCTTCCATCTCTTGCCTAGTAGGACATCTATTTCCAATTCAAGGTGAAGTGGAACTCTCTAGAGTCAAAGGCTAAAGCCAGAATATAACTTCGAGCCTAGCATGTATAAGGTCCTGGGTTCATCTACAACACAGAAATAAGAAAACAGTGGTGCTCGATTGCAAAACCAGTATTTCCACACCCATGCCCATATTCATATATGACAGCACCTCAGGAGAAGCAACCCAAGTATCAGAAACATTCACTCACTTTGCCAGCTTCACGAGAGCCATTTTCTCCACATCTCCCACAGCATATGCTCTCCAATAACACTGTCAAAGAATAAACCAGTCACTTCTGACTACTGCCCATGTGCAAAAACGATCACATCAACGCTAAGGCCATGCAAGCCTTCTAGAAACGCAGGCTTGCACGATACAGAGCATTTTCCCTAACTACGATAGGTCCAGGCTACATATAGACATCCACACTGATAATCTCAGCCTACAGTTCTTTTATCCTATGCACTTACAAAATATTCAGACATTGCTATACACAGAGATCAGAATTAGGGCTGGGGGTGGGGGTGGAAATCACAGCATCTACAGCCCAACCTCCTTCTAAACAGCAGGTTTCTGCTCAAATTCTCCAGGCCGAAATTTGAGGTACCTTTTTGGCTTCCACTAGTTGATTGAGTTTCTCATAACATTCTCCTAAGGCAACCAGCATACGAGAATCATTGGGACTATGAAAAAGAGTAACAAATGGTTAGAGCAAAGACTTTACCAATACCCCAAGTCCTCAACTGAAAGATTAGTCTCTACTATTTCCAATCTATGCAAGAAGTGTTCTTCAATCAATGTTTCATTTAACTACATTACTTTGTGTTCATAATTATCCTATACACCCACTAGAAGAGACACTAAGTAAAAATGGCTAGACCACACCCTTTAGGTCTGAGAGAGATAGTATCCGATGAACCCTTCCCACATTGTCAAGAAACCAACTTACCGCAGCTGGTGGGCCCGCCTATAGTAATAAAGGCAATAAAACGGCATCTTAAGAATTTCATAGGTCTGCCCAAGGCCATACCAAGCTCTGTAATCTCTCTTGTTGACCTCAATGGCATGTCTAAGAAAGACAAAAAAGACAGAAACATGGCAAAAGAATTAAGGTTAGCAACACTAGGCTCAACAGAGGCTCCTGCTAACACAGCAGTCCGTTCCACTCACCCCTCCCAACCCAACTAGACGCTCACCGGTAAGCTTGGATAGCAGCAGATGTGTTTTTCATTTCCATGTACTCATGCCCCATCAATGTCCAGGCCCCGAGATACCTAGGATTCAACTTTAGGGCTCTCTGGAAATATAAGGCTGCTTTCTCATGCTGGGAGCGTAAGCTATAATAATTGCCTGATTTAAAAAAAAAAAAAGATTCACAGTAAACACACACACACACACACACACACATATAAATAAAAATGAAGGGGCAGGAGAGATGGCTTGGTAGTTTAAGAACACTGGCTGCTCTTCCAGAGGATTCAATTCCTAGCACCTACATGGCAGCTCACATCTATCTGACACCCTCTTCTGGCCTCCTTTGTACCAGACAGACAGACAGACAGACAGACACACACACACACACACACACACATACAGGCAAACACTAATAAACAAATAAACCCTTAAAAATAAATAAAAAGAAACATAAAAAATCAAAACCTGTTCCCCTCATTTCCTTATCTCAAGTAGATAGGGCATTTATATACATTTTTGTAACATAAGAATTTTCTACAGCATGCTTTAGATTGGTGATTTCTATTTATTTGTTTATTTATTATTTATTTATCTTTGGTTTTTTAAGACAGGGTTTCTTATATTTTTAGTTGTGAGCCTAGCCTTTAACGGCTGAGCCATCTCTCCAGCCCAGGGTTTCTCTTTGTAGCCCTGGCTGTCCTCAAACTCGGAGATCTACCTGTCTCTGCCTCCCCCGAGTGTTGGGATTAAAAGTGTACGCCACCACACCTAGCTGGATTTTTTTTGTTTGTTTGTTTTTGTTTTTGTTTTTGTTTTTCGAGACAGGGTTTCTCTGTATAGCTTTGCGCCTTTCCTGGAACTCGCTTTGGAGACCAGGCTGGCCTCGAACTCACAGAGATCCGAGTGTTGGGATTAAAGGCGTGCGCCACCACTGCCTGGTGGCCTGGCTGGATTTTTGTTTGTTTAGATTAGTGGTTCTAAACTATATATTTTAAACCTACACTTCAAAGGAATTTCTCAAAATGACTAAAAAGGTAGAGCTCTGAGCTTCTTAACCAAGATCACACCATTCTATTACAACTGTTTGTGAAAGGAAAAATTGATTTAGGATGCTGTAAAACCTACCTGTCTTACCATGAGTCATGAATGGATAAGAAAAATGTGGTAGGCTGGGCAGTGGTGGTGCATGCCTTTAATCCCAGCACTTGGGAGTCAGAGGCAGGTAGATCTGAGTTCAAGGCCAGCCAGGACTGCTTTACAAGAGAAACCCTGTCTTGAAAAATCCAGAAAAAGGGGCCGGGGAGATGGCTCAGAGGTTAAGAACACTGACTGTTCTTCCAGAGGTCCCGAGTTCAATTCCCAGCACCCATATGGTGGCTCACAACCATCTGTAATGAGATCTGGTTCCCTCTTCTGGCCTGCAGGGATACATGCAAGTATACACAACAAATCTTTAAAAAAAAAATTTTTATAAATCAAAAGAAGAAAGAAGCAAACAAACAAACAAACATATTTAAATATTTTAGATCCAAACAATGGGACCCAATCCAGGAAGAAAAAGAATTACTTTAGATGCTACATTTGTAAGGTTTTTTTCTTTTTCTTTTCTTTTTTTTTTTTTTTTTGGTTTTTCTAGACAGGGTTTACTCTATGTAGTTTTGGTGTCTGTCCTGGATCTCGCTCTGTAGACCAGACTGGCCTTGAACTCATAGAGATCCACCTGGCTCTGCCTCCCAGAGTGCTGGAATTAAAGGCGTGTGCCACCACTGCCCAGCTACATTTGTTAAGTCTTTTTTTTTTTTTTTTAATATTTTATTATTTATTTATGAATGAGTGCTTTATCTGCATATACAACTTTAGGCCAGAAGAAGGCATCAGATCCCACTAGAGATCGTTGGGAGCCACTATGTGGTTGCTGGGAGTTGAACTCAAGACCTCCGGAAGACCAGACCAGGCAGTGCTCTTAACCACTGAGCCATCTCTCCAGCTCCCCCCCCCTTTTTTTTTTTAAGGTTTATTTATTTATTATGTATACAGAAGAGGATGCCAGATCTCTTTACAGATGGTTGTGAGTCACCATGTGGGTGCTGGGAATTGAACTCAGGACCTCTGGAAGAGCAGCCGGTGCTCTTAACCTCTGAACCACCTCTCCAGCCCTACATTTGTAAGTCTTAAAAGCATGCGGGATGAATGGATGGCAAATGCCTTAAATCCTAGCATTTGGGAGGGAAGGGCAGGCAGAGCTCTGAGTTTGAGGCCATGCTGGTCTACAGAGTAAGGTCTAGGAAGCTAGAAGAAAGAGAAAGAAAGAAAGAAAGAAAGAAAAAGAAAGAAAGAAAGAAAGAAAGAGAGAGAGAGAGAGAGAGAGAGAGAGAGAAAGAAAGAAAGAAAGAGAGAGAGAGAGAGAAAGAAAGAAAGAAAGAAAGAGAGAAAGAGAGAAAGAAAGAAAGAAAGAAAAAAAGAGAGAAAGAAAGAAGAAAGAAAGAAAGAAAGAGTGAGAGAGAGAGAGAGAAAGAAAGAAAGAAAGAAAGAAAGAAAGAAAGAAAGAAAGAAAGAAAGAAAGAAAAAGAAAGAAGGGAGGGAGGGAGGGAGGGAGGGAGGGAGGGAGAGAGGAAGAAAGGAAGGCAGGCAGGCAGGCAGGCAGAGAGAAAAATGCTAACTAAAAGAAATCAAGCAATAAGATTTTATTAACATTAAGTAGTATTCATTTACATAAAATTCCTATAAGAGGCAAAATTATGAACTAGACAGCTAACCAGTGGCCTGAGGCAGGGAAAGGCGTTGACTGAAAACAGACAAATGAAAATTCTTGTGCTAATGGAGTCAGAGTGTAATGTTGCTGGCAGATTAAAGCAGGTAAATCGGGGCTGGAGATGGCTCAGCAGTTAAGAGCACTGACTGCTCTTCCAGAGGTCCTGAGTTCAATTCCCAGCACCCACATGGCGCTCACAACCATCTGTAACTCCAGGATCCAACACCCTCACAAATACATACAGTCAAAAAAAAAAGAAAAAAGAAAAAAAAAGGCAGGTAAATCCTGTGGCTTGTTAACCTTTCCAACAAAGGTTTTCTTCTCTTAAAGAACAACTAGAGCTGTCATGAGACTTGAAGGGTTGTCTTTTCTTTGTTTTTTAACTGTATTTAGTTTTTCATTTATCAGTGCTGGAGAGTGAATTTGGGGCCCAGGCAAGCTCTCTACCATTGAGCCTCCAGCCCCAACCTGAAGGGTTTTCATAACATACCGCTGAATGAGAAAAATAAAAGGCACACCTGAGAATATAATGTGGACTACTTTTACAAAGCAAATAAATAACCATCACATCTGACACGTGTGTATTTTTTTATCAGCGATTGTCAACCTGTGGGTTGTGGTGGGCCCTTGGGGTTCAAATGATCTTTTCACAGGGGTCGCCTAGGACCATCGGAAAACATAGACATTTACATTACGATTCATGACAGTAGCAAAATTATAGTTATGAAGTAGCAACAAAAATAATTTTAGGGTTGGGGTCATCACAACATGAGGAACTGTATTAAAGGGTCACAGCACTAGGAAGGCCGAGAACCACTGTTTTATATGGAATGAGAACATACTCAGACAAGTATTATAAAGAGGAAAAAGTGCAATAAACAAAACAAAATTCCACAAACTCCCCCTTTGGTTGGATACAGTGACCCCACTCAGGAGGATGAGGCAGGTCTGCCTAGAGCTGCAGGCCACCTTGGGAGACACAGTGAGTTCCAGTCCGTCTTGGCTATAGGTTGAGACGTTACCTCAAAAATCAAGATAAAATTTCCCTTAGGTATAAATTACACATACACAAATAAGCCAGCCAAAACATAGACTGAAATATGTATTATACTAACTTTCAGAGAACATGAGATACTGTTAAGTAAGATAATGAAAATCTGAAGTAATTACATAGAAGATTCCATTTTGGTAAAACAACAAACAGTAGCAAAAATTCTCCATATGTTTTTAAAATAGTTTTAGTTTGTTTTATGAGAAATCCATTATATTCACCGTTTGTACTCTATGTTTGTTATTTAAGTTCAAACTCAACTTCATGTTCACCTAGAAGAAAGCAACAGGGTTGCTCTATAAAAATATCTTTGCCCTAGGCAAGGTGGCTCACGCCTTTAATCCCGGTACTTAGGAGGCAGAGGCAGGAGGATGTGTATGAGTTCTAGGTCAGCCTGGTCTACGTAGTCAGTTCCAGGAAAGTGGGGGCTCTGGAGATAGACTATGTCACTTAAGAAACAAAACAGAGCCAGGCGGTGGTGGCACATGCCTTTAATCCCAGCACTCGGGAGGCAGAGGCAGGTGGATCTCTGGGAGTTCAAGGCCAGCCCTGTCTATAGAGCGAGATCCAGGACAGCCAGGGCTACACAGAGAAATCCTATCTTGAAAAACCAAAAAAGAAAAGAAAAAAGAAAAACCCTCTAAGATGGCTCAGAGGTTAAAGGAACTTGCTACCAGGCCTGATAACCTACATTTGATCCCTGGGACCCACATGGTACAACTTCTTCAAGTTGTCCTCAGACCACACCACATGTGCACCTTGGCACACACATTAAAAGATGCCTTTAATCCCAGCATTAAATCCCACTGAATTAAAGGGATTCAGTGATGAAAATCACTGAAATGTGATTTTATTTGTATGTTAATAAATAAAGTTGCCTGGGGGTTCGAGCTAATAGCAAGCCATAGCAGAAGCTGGGCGGTGGTGGCGCACACCTTTAATCCAGATCACGTGACAGGCAGATCTCTGTGTGTTCAAGGATACAGCCAGCATGGAGACACTCGCCTTTAATCTCAACACCAACCATAGAAGACCTGGAGGTCTGTATAGACAGGCAGTGATGAGGAGGTCATGTGGTTGGGTATACAACCAATGAGAAGGCAGAACAGAAAGTCAATAAAAAGACAGATACACAGGAAGTAGGTCTCTTTCTCAGGGGAAGGACAGCAGCAGCAGGAAGGGTAAGAAGGCGGTTTTAAGTCTCAGCTCTTACTACTACTCTGACCTCTTGGGCTTTTAACTCTGCATTTGGCTCTGTGTTTCTTATTTAATAAGATTGTTCATCTACAGAAAAGAGATAGATTAAAAGAAATAAAAGTGCCTAACTCTCACCAATTACACAGCATGTTTCTACTCGGTATTTATCAATTTCACAGAGGTTATGGGCCAGATAACTCAATTCAGACTTCATGCTCTGGGGAGAAAAAAGAGGAAGACCACATAAGCCCGATAAAGCACCCTGAAGTCGCTTTTTCTTTAGCTAATGCAAACATGATATCTAATCCAGGAGCTTCATCAAGCTCAATCGAGAGAAACAAATTACCCGGACGTAAAGAAGATTGGAGAATGTGTCCATATTTTCAATCCTGTAAGGATCTTGTTTCCTCAGCTCATTAAAAATAGAAAGGGCTTTGTCGATATCTGCAAAAAGAAAGCAGAGTTCAAACCCCAAATAACTGCACCCCGAGTCCGCCAGCATTCCAGCATCTTATTCACCCACCTCTGATATTGTGATAGGCAACTGCGATCTGGGAAACGATGTATGAGCTCTTGGAAAAGCCCACATCAATGAGATGCTGATACTTCTGCAGGGCCTCCTCTATCAGCTGCAATTCTGTGTATATGTGAGCCAAGAAGAATTCTTTCATCCAAGTGTCGGGTAAAGACAGGAACTTCAGCTAGCACCCAGAGAGAGGGACACATTTAGTATAATCTGGTCTTTCTCCCAAAACAACACCAAAAAAAGAGCATTATTTTCTAAAAGGATTTATCACTAAAATTTTATTAGAACACCTACAAATGAATATAGGGTAATATCACTGAATTTGATTTATAAGCATAATTAGGAGAGAATGACCCAGTAGGACAGACTTTAAAAAAACAAAACACAAAACAAACAAAAACCACAAAACTTCAGACTAAGTAGTTTTGAGCACAGAGAAGAGAAAAAAGACAGCATTCCAAGAAAGGGCAATAATTAAGGTACAGTGTTGAAAACAAGGAAACTACTTTGTGTAAAAAAAGTGGATGCTATCATATACCAGAAAACAAGATACTGTCAGAAATGACTGCGAATTTCTGCCACCATGCTGGGTGGTGGTGGGCATGCCTTTAGTCCCAGCACTCGGGAGGCAGAACTAGGTGGATCTCTGAGTTCAAGGCCAGCCTGGTCTACAGAGCAAGATCCAGGACAGGCACCAAATTATACAGAGAAACCCTGTCTCAAAAAACAACAAAAAAAAAAATTCTGCCACCGAAGTGTTTTAAGACGGCTCCTTCATGTAATCCCAGCACTCAGGAGGCTGAGACAGAAAGATGGCCATGAAGTTGATGTCAGTCTGGTCGTCACAGAGAGGTCATCTTTAAAAAAAAATAAAATAAAGAGCTATGCATGGTGGTGCACATTTTTAATACCAGCAGTTGGGAGGCAAAAGCAAGAGGATCTTTGTGAGTTCAAAGCCAGCCTGGACTACACATCAAGTTCCATGACCCAGACCTACACAGAAAAACCCTGTCTCCTCCTTGGGAGGTAAGGCAAGAGGATCTCTGTGATAGTCTGTTCTACATGGAGAGTTCCAGGTCAGCAACATCTACATAAAGAGGTCACTCTGGTGGGGGGGGGGGGGGGATGCTCTTGCAGCAGACCTGGGTTCAATCTCCAGCACCCACAGTGTGGCTCATAACTGCCTGTAATTCCAGAGATTGTGATGCCTTCTTTTGACTTCCTTGGGCACCATGCACATATATGATGCACATACATTCATACAGGAAAACACTTGTACACATAAAACTAAATAAGACTTTTGAATTAAAAAAAAAAAAAGAATTTTGGAAACTGCAGGGTGACTTGGAAATGGAAGAGTGTAAACCAGAAGCTAGAGAGAAAGTTATTATTTAATGAAGTCATCCAGGTCTTAGATGCTAACAGAGTGACAAGCCACCATGACAAAGATTCCTAGAGAACAGTAGCCATGGCACTGTTTCATCCCGGGATCAGAGGAGGGGGGGGGGATGACAGGCTCAGAGGCTGGGCATCTTGGACTTAGGATGCTTTCTCATTCAGGGAAGGATCTAGATTTAATGCCTACTACGTCCAGCATCAACAGTAACCACCCCCACCAAACGCAGGATGTCTTGAGTAGTGATAGCAGTGATCAAGCAGGAAGGAAGAAAAACTCTGATAGGCAAGAGAAGAGAGATTTTGATATGCAAGATGAAAAAACTGCTTTTGTGTACTTTGATTTCGAGGAAAGCCTAACACAGAGGGGAGTACAGACAACGGCACAATTCCAAACACTGACTCAGACACACACCGTGACTGGGGACAGAAGAACCAACCCACCTTTAGTTTTTGTTGTTTTTACAACAAGGTCTCGCTGGGCAGCGGTGGCGTACACCCTTAGTCCCCGAACTCAGGAGGCAAAGCCAGGCTGAGTTTGAGGCCAGCCTGGTCTACAGAGCAAGATCCAGGACAGGCACCAAAACTACACAGAGAAACCCTGTCTCAAAAAAAAAAAAAAAAAAAAAAACCAAGGGGGGGAAAAAAAAATCAAAGTCTCACAATGTAGCCCTGGCTGGCCTGGAATTCAATACATACATAGATAAAGAGAGCCTTGAACTCATACAGTCCTGCCTTCCAGGTGTTGGGATTAAAAGCACTCACCACCATGCCTGGCCTACCTTTAGCCCTTTAAGGAGCAACTTTAGTTGCTTCTCTCAACTATTGAAGGACAAAATGAATACTAAACAAAATAGCAACTGTTAAAAAAGATTTCAGAGCCATGTGGTGGTAGTGCACGCCTTTCATCCCAGCACTCAGGAGGCAGAGCCAGGCAGATCTCTATGAGTTCGAGGCCAGCCTGGGCTACAAAGTGAGTTCCAGGAAAGGCACAAAGCTACACAGGGAAACCCTGTCTGGAAAAAAAAAAAAGATTTCAGGGCAGATCATAATGGCACATACCTTTAATTTCCAGCACTTGGGAGACAGAGGCAGCCAGGTCTACATAGAGTTTCAGGATAGCCAGAGCTACATAGAGAGCCTCTTTCTCAAACAAACAAAAAGCCAGGCATGACAGTACACACCTAAACTCCCAGGGAGGGACGTACAAGGAGGCAGAAGAACCACAGGTTATATAAACCCTAGGCTACCTCGCAAGTTCAAACAAACAAAACAGTGAAAGGGCTGGGGACACAGCAAAGAGCTAGCTACAAACCAAGTGGACAGTGGGGGCACTCTTCCCCCACGAGACTATCACAGATTGCAAGTTCCCCACGAAGCTTATGTCAATTTACCATCTCTTTGTCTGTGATCAGGTTACACAGCTCCAACCAGGCTCCCCAGTGCAAAGGCAAAACATGAGTAGCCTCTACAAACACATCAATGGCCTCCTTCACCAAGTCCAGTTTCCGAAGCACCACCCCGTACCTGGGAAAGAAAGTCACAGCCACCAGGGAGGTTAGTGCCTGAGAACATCTCCTCTACTCAAGGGGCAAAGGCGCTGTTGAAAGCGTCAAATCCCAGGAACACTCACAGGTAAAGGCCAAACCCATCGAGTCCCCGGGCCTGGTGCTTCCTGCTGAGCTCCACTCTCAGCTCTCTGAGGGCCTCGTTCTTCACCTGTCCTTTTTCTAGGGGTCCTAGGAGAGAAAAGACGTCCATTGTCATCCTCAGACACACACACATATATTTCTGTTATCAGCAACCAAAATTCTAGCTGCAACACCTCCCACCATCCATTTACTCTAGATGATGGCTGGTGTCCAGTCCTAGGTTATCAATGTTTACCAATCACAAGTTTCAATTAAATTGCCCACCGTAGGTTGCAGAAAACAAGCATAGGTTAAGGGAATGAAAGAAGCTACCAGATCGATTCCCACAGCAGCCCTGAGGTGGAGCTGGATAGACAACCAGGGAGCTGAGATAAGCCATGAGCTCTCCATTCTTCATGGGCCATGCAGTCTACTTATGGTACCTGTATGGCCTGTATGCATCTAAGTGTGCAGACCTGCTTTTTAGGACAAAAAGTTAGACAGGAAAAAAAAAAACATACCTAGACTATCAACTGTTTCGTCATCCTTCTTTTTCTCTCCAGACTGTAAGAGAGGAGGGAAAAAAATTAACAAATAGGGTTTTGTTTTGTTTTGTTTTTTCCAGCTTATTCTAAAATGCTTCCTAAACTCAGCAGCCTGATTCTATCTACAGGGCTAACTAAAGTCTACGCAAAATAACACCCACCTTCTAAACAACCATCATTCAGGTGTTCCCACTGGCTAAATATGGGGTATACTGAGCACCGAAGACTTAAATATAGTAATGAATCATAGATCGCTAAAAATATGAGAATCTGTGAGTTCATGTTGATACTAAGCAGAGAAATAAATGTGGAAAGGGATGGCAGCTCTTACTGGAAGCATAATGCCTTGTGTGGATTAAGTGTGGAAAGAATGCTAGAGTGGAAACAACAATTTCAAAATATCAGGGAAAGGTGTTCTGGGGAGGAAACAGTCTGTTTTAGGGAAAAATCAGCAATGGACATTGGAGCTGAAGCTGTAGCTCTGTTAAGAGTGTCTGCCCACCATGAATGCAGCAGCTTACTGTGCTGGTCAGTTTATGGGTAACAGAACAAAAAATGGGTAAGATACATCAGACATGCCATATGAAGATTTTGTTTGTTTGGTTGGTTTTTTGGTTTTTCAAGACAGAGTTTCTCAGTATAGCTCTGGCTGTTCTGGAACTCACTATGTGGACCAGGCTGGCCTTGAACTCACAGAGATCCACCTGCCTCTGCCTCCTGTGTGCTAGCATTAAAGGCGTGCGCCACTACCACCTGGCAAATGTACTGCTTTTTAAAAAGGAGTCAATCTGAGCATAGTGGCGCATGGCTTCATTCTCAGCATTTGGGAGACAGAGGCAGGCTTGGTCTACAGAGAGAGTTCCAAGATGACCAGAAACACACAGAGAAACCCAGTCTTAGAATGGAAAAAAGAGAAAGAAAGAAAGAAAGAAAGAAAGAGAGAGAGAGAGAGAGAGAGAGAGAGAGAGAGAGAGAGAAAGAAAGAAAGAAAGAAAGAAAGAAAGAAAGAAAGAAAGAAAGAAAGAAAGAAAGAACGAACGAACGAACGAACACAAGAAAAGTGGTAGTGCATGCCTGTAACCCTGGCACTCTGCAGAGCTATCCACAGGAGGACAGTGGTTCCGGGGCAGCCTGGGCTAGGGTACATAGTAAGACAGTATACAAAACAGTTATAAATACAATATTAATTTTGCTCACATTGTCACTTATTTATTTAGGCTTTCTGGAAAGGTTCTACTATATTATAGCCACAGCTGACCTAAAATTGTCAATACAGACCAGGCAGTCTTTAAACTAGGAGAAATTCTCCTGCCTCTGCCTTTTGAGTGCTAGGATTACAGGTGTATGCTGCCATACAAGGCTGCATTGTCCTTTATATTAAAAATTGTCAACAGCCATGAAACAAAGTAATAAATACACTACAAATAAGTGATAAATGAGTTCATAAAACCTTAAATCAACTGAGACTTTTTAACTCAATTCTGTTTTTTGGGGGTGGAGTAGGGAGAGGGTTTCCTTTATTTTATTTATTTGTTTGTTGGCTTGTTTATTTATTTATTGAGACGGGACTATACTATGCAGCCCCAACTGGTTTCAAACTCATTCCTTCTGCCTTGGCATCCCAAGCATTCGGATTCTAAGTGTACATCATCATGTCCTGCTTTCAGGCCTTTGTTGAGTTAGGACCTCTACCACTACCTGGCCTGGAACTCACTATGTCACTGTGCAGACCAAGATGGCCTCAAACCTGCTGGGATCGTTAACTCTCTGCATCTAGAGTATGGAGATTATACACACCACCACACCTTGCCAATTCTTAAGCATCAGTAGCAATTCATACAGATCCTTCCATAACCCAAAGAAAAGAGTCATCCTGTTGTTAATCATCCTACCTACATTTTCTTATGTTGCCATTTCTTTAAACTTTGCTACACTCCTCTTTTTTCTTTCTTTCTTTATTTTTTTTAAGACTTTATATAGCCCTAGTCTGCTAGAAATTCACTATGTAGACCAGGCTAGCCTTGAATTCACAAAGATCCACCTGGTTCTGCCTCCTGAGTGCTAGAATTAAAGGTGTGCACTACCAGATCTGGCATCATTTTTTTTATTATCATTACTGCAATATAGTTATTATTAAGTACATTCACTTGGTGACCCACTACCTAGCTATTTAACATTTCAAGGCTGGAGAAATGATTCAGCAGTCAAGAGCAATGACTGCTCTTCCAGATGACCCAGATTCAAATCCCAGCACCCACATAGCAGCTCATAACCATCTGTAACTCCTGCTTTAGGGAATCCAATGCCCTCTTCAGGCCTCTGTTAGTGCCAGGCCCAGCCATGATACACATACACACATGCAGGTAAAACATTCACATATATAATTTCTTTTTAATTAAAAATTTTCCTCTTGCCAGGCAGTGGTGGCGCATGCCTTTAATCCCAGCACTCAGGAGGCAGAGCCAGGCGGATCTCTGTGAGTTTGAGGCCAGCCTGGTCTACAAAGCAAGTTCCAGGATAGGCACAGAAAAACCCTATCTCGAAAACCAAACCAAACCAAAACAAAACAAAACAAAAACAAAAAAAAACAAAAAAATGAAGGCAGAGTAACATCTTAAAGTGGACCTCACCAGGTATCTGGAATACATATACAGGAAATAGGCTTTCTTGCTATTGCAGCCATGCAGGAAATGTGCTGCCCGATCATACTCTTTAACATCAAAGTAGGCCTTAGCCAGGGTGTAAGCGTCCACATCCTGGGCATCCTCCTAGAGGAAACAAGGTTATGTGAGTGGTTAGGACTAAGACAGCCAAAGTTTACCATGAAAAGCATATCCATTAATTTCAAGATACAGGAAAATAATTATTTCTCCTTCCCCAAAATGTGTAAATACATGCATTTATATAGTATTTTTTAATAAATGTATCACTTGTAAAGCCAAAGAACTTTTTTTCTAAAGTTTTTTTTTTTTTTCAAAATAAAAAGTGGGACCTGGCATGGTGCTACACACCTTTGATCCCAGCCATTGGGAGGCAAAGGCAGGCAGATCTCTGTGAGTTCAAAAGAAGCCTGGGCTACAGAGTGAGACTCAGGGCGGCCAGTGCTACATAATGAGACTCTGTCTCAAAAACGAAACAAAGCTGGGGTCTGGGGAGATGGTTCAATGAGTAAGTGCCTGCCACCCGCACATAAAAACCAGATACAGCAGCCTACACGGAACCCCAGTGCATGCCTACAATCCCAACACTTGGGGGGCAGAAGCAGGAGGATGAAGTCAAGGCTATCCTCAGCTTTACAGCAAGTCTGAACCCAGCCTGTGCACCAAGCGGCCCTGCGTCAAAAGAAAGAGAAGAGGGGAGGAGAGTCAGAAGGGGAAAGAAGAAAAGGGGAAAGGCAGGGAGAGGAGAAGATGGCATCTTGAACGGAGAAAGAAGGGTCATTCTCATTACTATAGTGTTGAATATCCCTGCCTGTCATACACAAGTCTGGCTTGCTGGAGCCAACAAGGTGACTCAGAAGGTTAGGAACACTTGCCACCAAGCCTGAAAACCTGAGTCAATTCCCAGGACCCATGTAGCAGAAGGAGAACCAACTCCGGCATACTGTGGAATAATCCTTCTGTACACTGTGTGAATATATGTCGCTGTGATTGGTTTAATAAACAAGGTGACTGGCCAATAACAGGATAAAGTTAGGCGGGAAAGCCAAACTGAGAATGATGGGATGAGGAAGGGTGAAGTCAGAGGAGTCGCCAGCCAGATGGAGAACGAGTTGGACATACAAAATAGGACAGAGATAAAAGTCCCAAGCCTCAGAACAGCACATAGATTAATAGAAATGGGTTAAGTTGTAAGAGCTACTTAGTAACAAGCCTGAGCTATTGACAGAGCATTTACAATTTGTACTAAGCCTCTGAGTGATTATTTGAGAGAGTGGGACAGGAAAACTCCATCTACACCTGCAGGTTATCTTCTGACCTCAACATATGTGCCATGGCACGCATGCACACACATACATATACAGTAAGTAAATAAATAAAACTTATGATGAAATTCATCCAGGACAGGTATGGTGCCTATAACTCAGCACTCAGTAGGCAGAAGAAAAGGGATCTTTGAAAACCCAAGGCCAATCTGGTGTACACACTAAGTCTGAGACCAGCAAACACTAACAAAAAATTATGCAAAACTGCATAAACATACACATATAAGATAATATTCCTAACTCTTCTTGCACCTATGTGACTCAGAAAGTTTTACTACTTGGGACTATACAGCCTTTAAATTTGTATTTTTTGGAGCCAGCAATGACTCAATGTCACTAAGCCTGAAAATCTGAATTTGATACCCAGGACCCACATGGTAGGAGGAGAAAACTAACTCCCAAAAGTCATCTTCTGATCACCACATGGCATGGTAGTGCATACCTCTGATCCCAGCACTCAAAAGGCAGAGGCAGGCAGAGCTCTGTGAGCTTAAGGCCAGCCTGGTCTACATAACAAGTTCAGGCCAGCCAGGATGTCTTAGGGTTACTGTTGCTATAATGAAACACCATGACCAAAGCAACTTGGGAAAGAAAAGGTTTATTTCATTCACAGTTCCGTATCATCATCAAAAGCAGTCAGGGCAGGAACTCACACAGGGCAGGAACTTGGAGGCAGGAGCTGATGCAGAGGCCATGGAGGGGTGCTGCTTACTGTCTTGTTCCTCATGGCTTGCTCATCATGCTTCCTTATAAAACCCAGACCACCAGCCCAGAGATGGTACCACCCACAATGGACTGGGCTCTCACATCAATCACTAATTAAGAAAATACATTACAAGCAAGGAGGGAGACCTGGAGGTGGTGGTGCACGCCTTTAGTCCCAGTACTTGGGAGGCAGAGGCAGAGGCAGAGGCAAGTGGATCTCTCTGAATTCGAGGCCAGCCTGGTCTTCAAAGACAAACCCTGTCTCTGAAAAAAAACAAAAAAGAAAAAAGAAAAAGAAGAAAAGAAAAGAAAGGAAGGAAGGAAGGAAGGAAGGAAGGGAGGGAGGGAGGGAGGGAGGAAAATGCCTTATAGTTGGATCTTATGGAGGCATTTTCTCAACTGAGGTTCCCTCCTTTCAGATAACTCTAGCTTGTGTCAAGTTGACATAAAACTATCCAGCACACAAGGCTACATAATGAGACCCTGTCTCAAAAAAATAAGTAAAAGTGAACACCCAGAATGTTCTGCTCAAAGTTAGAGACAATGTAATTCAGAGGTATTTGGTTTTAAAATGAAAGTTTCATCCAGGCCTCATGGCATAGGCCTTTAATTTGAGCTACTCAGAAAGGTGAAGCAGGAAGATGGCAAATTTAAGCCCTGCCTGGGTCCTGGAGTGAGACTCCCATCTCAAAACGAAGAGTGGGGCTGGAGAGATGGCTCAATAGTTAAGAGGACTAGCTACTCTTGCAGAGAACCTGGGTCTGGTTCCCAGCACCCACAAGGCAGCATAAAGGGAATCTGACACCATCTGCTGGCTTCCATAAGCACTGGGCACATATGCAAATGCAGACAAACACCCATACACAGAAAATGCAAACTTTTTTTTTTTAAGTAAGAAGAGAGCTGCCAATATAAAATATAGCTCAGTGTTAGAATGCTTGCTTAGCACAGGTCCTAGGTTCAATACCTAAAAGAAAACAAAACCAAACCAAACACCTGAAGTTTTACTGTTTACTCTAAATTTTAGATCAAGACTAAATTAGATTTAAATATTTCTTCCATGACAGTCCTTAGAGAAAAAATAAAATAAAAACAGTAAGAGCTCAACAAATCAGCGAAGGGGCTAAGTCAATACATCTCATAGCAACGTGAAAGCTATTAACCTCGCTGATTGATAACACTTATAATGTCTATAAAACCCAAGTTTTACATGAGTTCTCAAAAATTATTTATGTAGTTTACACTTACTTCGTGTGTGTGTGTGTGTGTGTGTGTGTGTGTGTGTGTCCACACATGCGTACACCACAGCAAGCCTGTAGAGGCTAGAGAACAACTTTCAGAAGTCAATTCTCTCCCTCCACTTTGTGTGGTCCAGGAATCCAAACTCAAGTTGTCAGCCTCTTACCTGGCCCTCGTGACACGAATTCTCGAGAGGGGGATATTTACTGAAGCTCTTCTCTCATTTGATACTGTTCATTCTTTACTCATTCAACAAAGCTTTATCCTACTCAGGACATCAATGTGCCTAGGCACTGGGACAGTAAGCCCAGAGATGTACAAGGTAATAAGGCAGATGCAAATCACAAGGATTTTAAAGTCATATAAAATAATATATGCTTCATTTCACCCTCCTTGCCTTACTTAATCTTCTTGGAAACTAGAAATTTATTAATACTATCTATAAGTGAAAAGGCTGTCACATTTGGGAGGGGGTTGGAGGGTTGAAGTAGGTGCTCACTCAATAGGCTGGCCTCAAGCAATCCCCCTGCCTCAGTATCCCAAGTGTTGAGATTACAGGCATGAGCCACCACACCCAGCAGCAGAAAGCTTTCCACTTCTAATTCACCTGCCAACACTGATGGTATTAGTAGAGAACAAGCCTGAAATACAGATGAAAATCTACTTGCAAGTCCCATGCACTCCATCTCCTGCTGTTAATGAGAATGGTTAATTTTACTGAATCCTATGTGCCTGGTGCTTTCTTTTGGGGGGGGGGGGGTGGGGGCAGGGCTTTTCAAGACAGGGTTTCTCTGTGTAGCCTTGGCTGTCTTGGAACTCCCTCTGTAGCCTAGGCCGGCCTCAAACTCAGAGATCTGCCTACCTCTGCCTCCTGAGTGGGATTAAAAGTATGTGCCATAGCCCAGCCCAAACCCATACTCTTAATCAATTTGCAACGAAGAGCAACGGCGTAGAAGAATGATTTCACTCTGTTGCAAAAACTTCATGTTTCCTATTAGAATTGTCCAGGTTGGGTTCACAACCTAAAAGGCTCCAGGGGATTGCTTTTGTCTTTATTTCCTGTGTATGAGTGGTTTACCTGAATATGTCTGTGCATCGCATGCATATGTGATGCCCTCCAAGATCAGAAGACGGCCTCAGATCTCCCTGGAACTTTGCTACAGGCAACTATTAGCTGCCTCTGTGGATACTAGGAATCAAACCCAGTTCTTCTAGAAAAGCTGCTGATTGATGAGCCATCTCTCCAGCCCAAGGATGACTTTTTTTGAAGATCTATTTTTCTTTATGTGTATGTATGTGTATCTGTGTACCAAGTGTGTGTGTGTGTGTGTGTGTGTGTGTGTGTGTGTGTGTGTGTGTGTGCGCGCGCGCCCGTGGAGAATAGACGGTATTGGATGCCCTGAAGTTGGAGTTACAAGTGATTTTTGAGACGCCTGCTGAGGGTGCTGGAAATCGAACGGGTTTCTTAACCACTGAGCCATCCCTTCAACCCCATCAAGGCTGAAATCTCAAACAATAACTGTTCACCAACTCTCTCCAGCTTAAGTTAACGGCAGAGACTACATCTTCCAAGGCGCAAGCAACCCCCACACATGAATTCGCCTGCAAGGCCCAGCTCAAACGCCGGCGTTTCAACTACATCATTCCCACCGAGCGGCTGGCTCTCCTCCAGTGACAGGGCGCTGAAGACCTCTTGGGCCACAGCCCCCTGTAGCTAAGGAACGTCACTGTACCGACGTCCTTA
>CABHPR010145306.1:0-29629 GCA_902168415.1 Peromyscus melanophrys
TGCATCTTGAAAGCCCGCTTTGTCACTTATAAAGAACCTAGCATAAATATCAGAAAAGATGAACTAGATAATTTGGAAATGCTTGCCCAATATTTTTCCAGCAAAGGGTAGGGATTAACTGTGCATTCAGGATTCCGGAGCTGTGCATGCAAACATTTTCAGTGTACATCATAAATTCCCAATACTCTAACATTAACACAGTGTCCATCATAAATAACTCAACATTTGCCTACTTGGTTTCTTTTCTTTCCCTCATTGTTCAGTGAATATGATGCTACATTTGAAAGGCAAGATTAGTTATAATTGGTGGGACCATCAACAGCATCATTCATGCCTCACACCTCACTTTGTATAGAAAAATTCCATCTGTGACAGAGAATATGTATACGGCTCCTGTGTGGCTCTACGGGGTGATGAGCAGGTCAGCGCAGATCAGTGCGCCTTGGTTGAACTCATCCCACAGATTCACTTCCTTCTGGCTTCTGCCTCTTTTGAGAATGGAAACATAGGCCTGCTACTCATTGTTGGATGTGACTGTGGGTGTTGCCCATCACCTCCTGCATAAGTCCTCTTCAGCTTGTGTTTGAAGCTTGTGTCCCTGTGAACTTCATGCACTTTTCACAGTCTCAGTCTCCCTGTCGCTTTAGCTATGGCACGACAGAGCTCTCCTGAGGTATTCAAACACAGGGTGTGGTTTGAGTTAGACGTACACTTTGTTCTTGCTTTTTCTGTGCTCAAAGCCCAGGAGTAAGGAGAAGGAACTACCTTTTGGTTTTGGGGTCATTCTGGGTGGCCCTGTGAAGGACACTTAGAGCCTCAGGTCTCTAGACTATCAGGAGATGCATAGTTTGCCCTCCATTTCCTGCACAGAAAGCCACTAGAAAACGTCTATCATGATGACATTTGGCATATGCCACCTGATTTTCCATAAGCTTTATCTCCATATTGAATTATATCTAACATCAAAGTGAAACTTACATAAAACAAAATACACACAGATTTTAAGGGCAAAGGAAACTTGGCATATACGCACAGGTATCTAAGCTGCAACCACCCTGGGCTACAGACTGCACCAACATTCCCAGAAGGCTCTTTCTTGCTCCCTCCAATCATATGCCCCAGAGGATCATCACCCTTTAAATGTCCATCTTCATGTATTAGTCTGTCCCCTGGGGGGACTTGCTTTAAATTTTTGAGATTCTGTAACTGTATGCAGTTGTAATTTATTCTTTTTAATTAGTGTGTCATAGACAATACTGGAGGCAGACTGCTAAAACCCTTATCATGGTTCATGCCTGGGGAAGACACTGAAGGAAAAGGAATCAAAGGAGGTTATTTTGAGACTGTTTGGAAGCTCTTGGAATAGTTTGGGCTGATGTTGAGAAGGGAAAAATGGGTCATCCGGGGAGGATCCCAGAAACCAGTGAATGATGCATGATCAACAGACAGGAAAAACTCAAGGGCAGCGCCGGAGTTCCTCTCTTCAAAGCTGAGTTTGTGTCTAAGAAGAACGTGTTTGGTGAAGGAAAAACTTGGTTCTAATGTGGTGGTGTCTAGTGTAAGATGCCCTTCATATAATAGCTATGTTAAAAGCTGACTGAGAGCTGCAGGGTGGATGTCATGGGCTTTCAGCATCACGAGGCATCACCAAGCCCTGGGATATTGTGGACTGGCCAAGCTCTCAATGACTGAGGACTCTACAGAGGAATCTTAAAGGTACTTATTAATAAAATCAAACCTGAGGCCAGGTATTGGGTTGAACACTGGAAGATCAGAGAAGCAGAACAAGCCACAGCTACCTCACCTTGCCAGTTCCTCAGCTGATCCTGTTTCCTCAGACTGGATGCCTCTGAGTCCTCATCCAGAATGAATCTCAGCTGAACTGCTGCTCAAAAGCCTGAAAGCTTAACCAGCCAAATGCTTCTAGTTTCTGGTCTTCACGCCTTATATATCTTTCTGATTTTGCCATCACTCCCTGGGATTAAAGGCTCGCTTCTTGGGATTAAAGCCATGTGTCAACATGCCTGGCTGTTTCCAATGTGGCCTTGGACTCACAGAGATCCAGAGGGATTTCTGCCTCTGGAATGCTAGGATTAAAGGCGTGAGTGCCACCATTTTCTAGCCTCTGTATCTAGTGGCTGTTCTGTTCTTTGACCCCAGATAAGTTTATTAGGGTGCACAATATTTTGGGGAACACAATACCACCACAGGACTCCTTCTGGCTGCAGTGCTGACAGGGAAGGTTGGAGTTTTTCAAGCCTGTGTGGGACGATCTTTCTGCGTGTTGTGAATATGCTACCATTGGTTAATAAAGAAGCTGCTTTGGCCTATGGCAAGACAGGTTAGAGCCAGGTGGGAAATCCAAGCGAAGATACAGGGATAAGAAAGATGGAGTCAGGGAGACACTGTGAGCCGCTGGGGGAGGAAGATGTAATAGAACACAGGTAAAGCCACGAGACACATGGTGATTCATAGATGAATAGAAATGGGTTAATTTAAGATGTAATAGTCAGCTAGCAATAAGCCTGAGCCATAGACCAAACAGTTTGTAATTAATATTAAGCCTCTGAGTGATGATTTTATAAGCTACTGTGGGGCTGGGTGGGATACAGAAAAGCTTCCAGTTACAGCAAAGCCTGTTACCCTGGGTGCCATGGAAGTCTGAGAACAGCATCTATCCCTGTGTGAGCTCACTGTGACTCCTGAATGCCATGTCTCCTTCATGTCTTGATGTGTATAGGAGCCACAACTGTCTTTCTGTCAAACCAAAAAGAAATTTACAGTGTCACTTTATTTATGGAGGCTGTGGCTGATTAGTTGAACTTCCTCCAAAGCCAACTCCCTTCACCCAAGGAGCCTCTGACATTGCTGCCCCTATGGAGGAGCTGTAGCTTGTAGTATACACAGAGAGATCCTGGACAGAGATGTACCCAGGAGTCCACCTGGGCTGAGAATACTTGGGGCAGCAGGAAAGTCACAGCCTATTTTTGAGGACAGGTAGGTTCCTGAGGGCTCCTCAAGGTCAAGGCAGGGTGACCCTTTTTAGGGTAATCATTCAGAATTCAGGGTAGTATGAGTCTGCAGCCTTCAAAATACTATTTCCCACTTCTATGGAGATTGTTTCTGTCTTTATGACTTCAGAGACACAGGAAAGGGTGAAGAGCTGGCAGGAAGTCTCTGGTGATAGTTGTGCTCACCTTTGGAAAATTATTTGAGAGTCAGGTAAGTGTAACGAGCCACAAGGGAGGCTTATGAATGTGGTTGAGTCATGCACTGGGTAGTAAGAGGTATCCGACTTTGGGTGAGCCAATCCCAGCCTCTTACACAGAAGCAAATCAAAGCATTGCACATCGGGTATTAACAAGGATCTTTCAGCAGGATTGACCAGACAGGCACAATTCCAGCCCTGCGACGGGAGGTCACACTGAAGTGTGTCTCCCCCAGCACTGATGTGTATTCAAGTGACATCAGCTGGGTTAGTTTTACTTTCTTTTTAACAATATAGCACGTCAGCAGCTGCAGGTGAGTGCAGATGGACATCTTTGCTCCTGTGGACAGGAGAAAATAAGTGAGAGCATGAAAGTATAATCACCTAATTTGAACTTGACCAGAGAAGTAGAATTCATTGCAAAATGGTGGCTAGTGTGAACATATCTCTGTGTGTGCTTGCGTGCGTGCATGCGTGTGTGTGTGTGTGTGTGTGTGTGTGTGTGTGTGTGTATGTGTGTGATTTGATGGGTGGGGACAGAGTAAGAAGTCAAATCAGGTTTCTTTCTCTTTCTCCCTCTCCCTCCCTCGATCTCTCATCAAGTAAAGAGGGTTGGCACAATCTTTTCCCTGTGCCTGTTCCCTCACACCCAGGGTAAACCTTGCTGTAAACACAGACATGAGTCCACCCAGGGCCCCTTGGCTTGTCTAACACTGCCTAGACTTATCTCTATCCAGCCTGCCAATGTAAGAAGGTCGGGGAACGGGTTAAGAGAATTGGTTTATTGATCAGGACGGCAGAGGACACAACTCTGACTTCCTCGTCACTGACTGCTGAAGGGACAGTCCAGTGAGGGCGCAGAGCCCCCTAATGGCACACGAGGAAGCTGAGCCCAACAGCCCTGTTTTAGGTTGGGTTGTGTCAAATTTGCAACTTGGTCTCCATGAAAACGTGCATAAAAATGATATGGCACAGTTAAATATTCCTTAAGAACACCCTGGGCAGAGGTTTAAATGGCATTAACTGAGGAATGGCAGCAGTCCACATTTATTACACAATATTTGTAATTTTGTTGGGCTTCATGGAGGTCAGGGTAATTTTCCAACTTGCTGTTTTGTTCTTTGTAACTCTGGTTTAACAGTCACTTTGTGTTGCTTGAATTTCTCAAGGTCTTCTAATTAAAAAAAAAAAAACACAGAGCCAGATATTGCGGTAAATGTTGAAAGATCAGAGAGACAAAGGAACAAGCCACAGCTACTTCTCACCTCACCAACTCCACTAATCCTCTGACTGAATGTCTCTGAGTCCTCGGCCAAAAGCTTTAGGGCCTGTTCCTCACCCCTTATATACCTTTCTCAGGCCAGCCATATCACTTCCTTAGTGCTGGGCTTAATGACCTGTGTGCTTCCCAAATAGTGGTAGCAAAGGCATAAGATCTCAAGTGCTAGGATTAAAGGCAAGTGATTCCCAAGTACTGGGGTTACAAGTGTGTGCCACCACTGCCTGGTTCTGTTTCTCTCCTAGACTGAGTCAGTCTCCTGTAGTCCAGGGTGGCTTTGAATTCGCAGAGATCCGTCAGACGGATCTCTGCCTCCTGAGTGCTAGGATTAAAGGTGTGTGCCACCACTGCCTGGCCTCTATGTTTAATCTAGTGGCTTGTTCTGGTCTCTGATCTTCAGGCAAATTTTATTAGGGTACAATAAAATATCACCACATTTTTGCATTCAGGTTTCTCAAACATGAACTTGTTTCTGATACTTCAACTATTTCTTTCTTTAAAAAAAAATATGTGCGGAAGCTCTCAGCTGCTCTTGAAAAAGTAGAAGTTTTGAAGTTTTGGTTACTTTATTCTCTCTCTCTCTCTCTCTCTCTGTGTTAGGGCCTGAGCTCAGGACCTCTTGCTCACATACTATAGTCAGGCTTTTGGACACTGACTTTGTAACTCTAATGGTTTAGGTCTAATATTTAAAAACAATACAGTCATGGCCTTGCCTTATTGTTGAATATTTTACAAGTGCTTCCTTCAAAGTACAGAAATCTCAGAGCAAAGTTTTACTCTTGTTTGACTCCTCCAATCATATAACCGTAAAAAAAAAGTTTTGATCCACTGGTGGAATAGTTATCATAAGCTAAGATGCTGTTAAGAATGACTGATGCAGAGGCAGGTGGATCTCTGTGAGTTCGAGGCCAGCCTGGGTTACAGAGTGAGTTCCAGGAAAGGCGCAAAGCTACACAGAGAAACCCTGCCTCGAAACCCCCCCCCAAAAAATGACTGATGCACCAATGTAAATATTTACTAACAATGGGCAGAAATAGAAATAAGAAACTCTTAAGAACAGCATTGTAATGACCTCTGCTTGAGGATGCTCCCATCCAAGTGCAACATCACATGAGTGTGCATTTAATTTGTGTACACAGGGATGTGTCATTGGGCACACACACAGGATGGAACTGACATATTTCAAAGAGTTATTCATGCATCTATTTACTAACAATACCAATTTTTCAGATAGCCATTAAATTTGTGGGAATAATATTGTATGGGTGAGCATGTATTCCAAAGAGAATTTGAATCAAAGCCGCTGGCCCACTCCTGACAGAGGGGGGATAACAGCTCTGGAATCTCTCTTAGAAGTGCAGCATAGATGTGGAGGGTGCTCAGACAGCAGCTATGTTCAGACAACCCCACGCCCACAGGAACCAAGGGGGCAATAGTCTGAGAAATTTTACAATCTTTCTTGATCTCGATGGCAATGGAATCTGGAGAACTGAAATTACAAAGAGATCAGCAGAGTTTGGAATATGAATTATATAAAATAAATGATCCAATCCTTTTATTTTAAATATTAAAGTGTGTGTGTGTGTGTGTGTGTGTGTGTGTGTGTGTGTGTGTGTGTGTGTGATTGTGCACATGCATGTGGGTGCTTGCTGAGGCAGGAAGAGGGCAGCAGATTGCCTGGATGGCGTTACAGACAGGTATGAGCAGTGCTGATGTGGGTGCTGGGAACTGAACCTCAGTTCTCTGCAAGAGCAGCCAGTGCTCCAACCACTGTACCATCTCCCCAACCTCTGCACCGTTCTTTTAGTTCAGGGTGAGAGCACAGCTAATACAGGAAGAATTAAAACCTCACATGAACATTTCGAACTCTGAGTTTTCCCCAAGAGACTGACAGTGCATTTCTATCAGTTGTCAATAGATTTAATTTTTGATGCATTAGAGGAATTAATTCAGACTTTTTGTTTCCTTACAGATCTGCTCTGGGAGATGTATTTTCACTGTTTTCTTTTTATGCATGTATATATATATATATATATATATAAATATATATATAAATAGAGATATATAGATATAGATATATAGATATTTAGATATGTCTGTGCACCAGGTGAGTGCCTCATGTCTCTGGAGGTCAAAAAAGGGTGTCAGACCCCCTGAACTGAGTTAAGGATGGTTGTGAACCACCATGTGGGTTCTGGGAATGGAACCAGAGTCCCCAGGAAGGCCAGCCAGTGCTCTTAACTGCTGGTCTGCTGCTGTACCCCTTGCTCTAAGACCTTATATTTTCAAGAAATGAAACAGCACGGGCAACTGCTATCCTGGCTGTACGTCAATGCTGTACTGACAACATAGAGAAGAACTCTAACTCCTTTGTCACTTCTGGGCATCATGATATCCCGTGGTTGTAGGCTATAATAAACAAGGGTAGATTTGACTGTGTACCTCTGTGGTGGTTTGAATCTCTGAACCTTTCTCATTCAGGGCTCCAAAGTTGACTGAGCCCCAAATACAGCACATGGGGAAACTTCTTCCTCGTAAATCCATATGAAATGGGGTGGTTTTGCGTGAGACTACACATCACTATATTTTGACACGTTCTCTTCTGTATCCACGTCAATCAGAGCACAGTGTTCTCTAAACATTTCCTCTGTACTCGGAGTAACTATCCCATCGTCTGCCCTGATAACCCTTTAGTCATTGGTGGCAGTTGGCTATGTGAAACATGTTTCCTGTCCCTTATGCATGAGGTCCTGCAAAACCTGCTGCCTGCTGGATGGCCGTGTGCCAGAGAGCCAGGTAATCTCAGCAAGTGGAGCTCAGTCCTAATTAGAATGTTTGTCTCTGGGGTGTAGGAGGCAAGGGACTATAATTACCACATGCAGAAGACATAACCAGACAAGGGGGCTCAGGGGCAGGTTCCAAGGAATCTGAAGCATGAAGTAAAGTCACCAGCATCCCCAGTCTGGGACTCTGCTCTGTCCACAGCTGACCACTTCAGCATCTCCCTGGGACAAACATGAAAGGTGGCCTTCCAGCATACCAGCTGACTTTCAGCATTCTGTTCCCTGAATCCCAGCATGAGGTGATCACTCAGGGATGGGAAGTGGCAATTGCTATTTTCACATGTAAGCTGCTGGCAGTCCGCTCTTTGCAGTGGCTTCATGTTAGATGCTTGTCATGGTACAGTCACTCATTGATGCATGGTGCTTCTAACGTGAAGCTTTCCCTGGCTTTAATGAACTCCAGAGCAAACGTGAGCTCCCTAGCTGCTATTTGCCCATTTGAAACTCGAGTATTCTTTACCTCACAATTTAAAATGAGATGACAGTATGTGATTAAAGGAAGCCTAGAGATTAGGGTGAGATTTTTTGATGATGGTAAATCCAGTGTGGAGGTTGATTGCCCCATAGAGACTAGACACATCCTTACTCTTAGCCTTCTCTACACCTTGATTTCAGTGTCTGTGGAAAATTTGGTAAAAAGATGATGCAGAGCATACTGCAAACCTATTTGTTGTTTCACTGTTTCTAAGACAGACTTTTCCACAGGCACTGAAATCAAGGTGTGGAGAAGGCTAAGAGCATGGACGTGTCTAGTCTCCACAGGGCACTCCACCACCAAACTGGATTTACCATCATCAAAACTGTAACCCAAACCTCTAGGCTTCCTTTAATCAAATATTTATCCATGCTTCAGGAGACAGCACCCAGTCTGAGACATGTGTGAACTCTGTGTGTCAGTGCCCCTCGGGGAGATTCCTGTTGTCTGGATAGTCAAGCTTCACATTCTTCTACTCATTTGGAAGAGTTTAGGAAGCATTACAATTAAGTTAAAATCTTTGGTACAACTCAACTGTTTACTTTGGAGCAGTGGTGGGTCTTGGGTTTAATATTTTTGGGTTTGTACTTCATTCCTGATTGTCTTCATTTGATTTAACTCTGCTGTATGACCGTTCCTCAGGATAAGTTATCTTCATCTTTCCATGAACTTTTTTACTTAATCGAATTTTTCACCTGAAATATTCCATAAACTCGTCTATTACTCTCTTTTTATAGAATCAGTGACAGTCTTACTGACTATGATACTGTAAGACTTTTTAAAAAAATTTTTACTTTCCCATTGTGGTTAAATATTAATTATTTTAAAGAAGCCCCCTCACCTGGAGTTTGCTCTGTAACTGGGGCTCACACTTGCGTCCCTCCTACGTGAGCCTCGGAAGAGCTGAGTGACAGGTGAGCACTCCCTTACCCAGCTCCATGGTGGACTCTCTGTTCTCTTTTTAAATGTGTGATCTACTGTGTTTATGTGTGTGCGTGTGCATGTGTGTTTGTGTCTGTGTACATATTCATGTTGAGGTCAAAGCTTGACATTGTGTGTCTTTCTTTACCCGGTCTCCTATTTATTTGTTAGTTTGTTTGTGGACCTGGAGCGTACCGACTGGCCGTCCAGGAAGCCCTAATAGATCCTCCTGCTTTTGCTTCCCTGGGGTGGGATTGTAGGGGCATGCTGCCGTGTCCAACTTTTGTAAGGGAGCTGGTGACCAAACTCAGGTCTTCATTGCTGTGGGATGGTCTGTATGTCAAATTGCTCTGACTGGTCAATAAATAAAACACGGATTGGCCAGTGGCCAGGCAGGGAGTATAGGTGGGACTAACAGAGAGGAGAATTCTGGGAAGTGGAAGGCTGAGGCAGGGAGACACTGACAGCCGCCACCATGACAAGCAGCATGTGAAGATGCCGGTAAGCCACGAGCCACATGGCAAGGTATAGATTTATAGAAATGGATTAATTTAAGCTATAAGAACAGTTAGCAAGAAGCCTGCCATGGCCATACAGTTTGTAAGCAATATAAGTCTCTGTGTTTACTTGGTTGGGTCTGAGCAGCTGTGGGACTGGCCAGTGACAGAGATTTGTCCTGACTGTGGGCCAGGCAGGAAAACTCTAGCTACACTTCATCCTTGTGCAGGAAGCATTTTTTCCAGAGTGAGCCATCTCCAGCCCCAGGTATGAACTATTTTTTATTATTTCCTTTTATGGTGCCGTGTGGTGTGGACTCAAGTCCTGCTTCCCTCTGCCTCCACTCAGGCGTTCCAATCTGAAATTCCCTCTGTGCTCTTCATTAGCTGTATCGAATAGTTGTGACTTCCCTTCAGATGTCTGTGTGACTCCCTTGATCTTTCACGGGCTGCTGCTGATGTTTCCAGGTGTTTGTGTGCTTTCTGCAGAGTTTCTGGTGTTAACCTCAACTGTCAGTGTGAGGAGATTTAGAATTGTTGGCTTCTGGGCTTGGCTTTGGGAGGTCAGCTTGACTTAGAAAATTGAAATGGGAAGACCTGCCCACAGTGGGTGGCGCCATTCCCCTGGCTGGGGAATGCGTAAAAAGGATTGGGTAAAAAGGAGAAAGTGAGCTAAGCACGGACATTCCTGGCTCTTTTTCCTGACCGTAGACACAGTATAACCAGCTACCTCAAGACCCTGCTGCCTTGACTTTCCAGCCATGATGGACGGCACTGCTGGACCGCAAGCCAAGAACCAAAACACAAAACAGAACAAAAAAATGTCTTAAGTTGCTCATTCAGGGTACTTTATCACCACCACCACAACAACAACAAAAATTATCTAAAACAGTTTTATAATTTTTTCTCTTTGTAGTTGGAGAATATAATTTTTTTGATCTTTTCAATATTTTTGGATTATTATATTTTTAAATCATTTACTATAAGACCAGACTAAAATGTGTTTTGATCAAACACACCTCTCATTCCCTCCACTCTGTTCCCTCAAGGCCCTATTGTCTTCACCAGTTTTTCTTTCCAATTTAATGTGTGCTCTTTTTTTTTTTTTTTTTTTTTAATAACCACTGAGTTCATTTACTGGTACTTGTATGTGCATGGGTGTCAGGCCATATAAGAGAGCATGCATGGCTATGCAGCTACTACATCCCTGAAGAAAACTTACTCCACCAGCAGCTGTCAATTGCCTGTAGCTCCTCAGTGAGGGGTGGGACTTCATGAGCCCCTTTCCCATCCGTGTTGGGATTTTGCCTGGCTTGATCTTGTCTGGGTCTTGTGTAAGCAGTAAGTCCATGTGCACAATTGTGCTGGCATGTACATACAGGCTTCTCCTACCTCTGGCTCTCACCTTCTCTTTGGTTGTGACTCCTGAGCCTTGGTGGTCTGGATATGCTATAGAAATCTAGTTTAGACCTGAGTACTTTATGCTTTCCTATTTTCTGCACATTGACCAGCTGTGGGTCTCTGCTGCAAAATGAAGCTTCTCTAATGAGGCTGGAGAGATGTACTAGTCAATGAGTATAAAGGCAAGAACTTAGGGGACTTTTTATCAATCTGGGCATTTAGCAGAATGATAATATTAAGTTACCCTCATGGTATGTACCCGCTAGCCACAGGGTTTTGGTGTCGTTCCATCTGGATGAGATACTGCAATATCCTTTCCAAATTTGGTCATAGGTTATATTTAATTTATAATAAAGTATTAAAGGTAAACTCTACTGCTTCTCCAAGCACAGTTACCTGAAATAACTGGCCATTTAGCTCCCCATTTAACTGATTAGCATTTCTCCAAAAACTGGTAGCTCCTTCTCCTTCTGAACCCCAACCCATCTTATAAGCACCCATGCCCCTAATTGCTTTGAGACTGATGGAGTTCCCCCTGGAGGTCATCTGTAAACACTAGTACCTTTTCTGAAGCAGAATTCTGAGGACTAGTGGGGCCAGGGGAAAATTCCCTGAGGTTCTAGGGTGTAAAGTTTTCTCCAGATGGGAAAGCAGTAGAGATGAGGGAGTCTGGGAGGCAACCTACCAAATCATCAATGAACTGCAAAGCAAAAATGGTCATGTCCTGTTGAGACTGTCCTGGGTTGGGAAGGCTGGTAACAATATTCCCAGATTACTGCTCATTCTGTCACAATTTTCTTCTTTTTTTCTATCATCTGTGGAGCTTGTTAAACCTTTTTACCAGCACACTACCTTCAAAGCAGACAAAAATAAGTGAACACCCCAGACATTTCCCCTGTGACTTTAGGGACCAGCCACAAGTAAGGATTTCTTTAACTCTCAATACTTGAATCATCAGGAGTAGATTTCACAAGAACAGGGAATTTTTTTTTAATTTTTTATTTTATATTTTTATTTATTTTTTTTCCAGAGCTGAGGACTGAACCCAGGGCCTTGTGCTTGCTAGGCAAGCACTCTATCACTGAGCTAAATCCCCAGCCCCTGACAGGGAATGTTTTTAACATGTCATTTGATGACCATACTCAACCAAAAATAACCTTGGAAAATTTCTTTGAAAGGCCACATAACTAACCCTCAAAATAGAATTTTACTGTTAAAAGTCAAATGGAAATCTACCTACTCGGCTGTAGAAAAGCTTTCCTTTGGGACTACAATGATGTGGTTTTTATTTCTTCCTTTCCTAACAAGGAGAAGTACATAAAAATATATAAACATATCAATTAAGTGGAAGTTAGAAAAATTGTTGAGTGTCCATGTGGTGGCATTTCCCACACCATGTGCACAGAAGACCTCTCTATGGACTTAACCATTTTGATTGATGGAAAGATAAACTTGACCCACGAAGGAGAATGAACTTCATAATCAAGAATCTCTTGACTAAGACCATAATTCCATAATGTTTTCCAAGTCATCTCGTGAAGTGTCAAACACTGAATAGATTAGCACATGATAATATATGAACATTGGAGCCAACATGGGCATCGTCATAAAGCTGTAGGGAGTGAACAGAGAAGAGAGATCCAGGCTGGGGATGTCTCACTGTTTCCAAGTAGAAGCAGCATACATAATACTGGCATTTATAGTAAATTCTGTACTTGGACAGAGGTAGCTCTTTTGATATTATTTTAAGAGCTTTAAAATTGTTACTCTACTGTATTTATTTAGGAATAACAGTGTGTCAATTTGATATTGTATGTGGTATGTAATTTTCAAATCAGGTTAACATGTCTATTTCTTTAAACATTTACAAAAATTATATATTTTATTTAATATTCATCTATGCATATCATGTGTTTTGTACAAATCCACTCTACATTACTTCTACAATTTTTCCCTCATTTCCCCTAACTTTCCCCTTCTAAATTCTCTCTGTCTCTCCCTCTCTCCCTCCACTGAAGCCACTTAGTACCACCTATATATCCTTGGGTCTGAGGCCATCCACTGAAATGCGAGCATGCCTTCAGTTGAGGGTCTGCATTCCTGAAGAAAACTGACTCTTCCCCTCCCCCACCAGCACCCATAAATTGCTAATCACTTTTCAGCTAATGTGGAACCTCATGAGCACATCCATGATGTGATTTGAGTTGTCTTGATCTGGTGCAAGTCTTGTATAGTACACCTATTTGTGAAGTGTGGTGTGATATTGGGATGCGTGTATATGATATGAACCGTTACATTATTATATCATGTTAATATTGCTGATGGCACTTACTCCACCAGCATACCCATTGCATTTACTCACCCTGATGCCCTCTCCAATGGCGGCATCAAATACAAGTGAAATTCTCAAAACAATAAGGAAAAAAGTTCATACAATTCTCCAATAAAAACAGAAAGAAAAATTATATTTCTTCTCCTAAAATATTCAGGACAATGAAATGGTCACAGATGCTTTTAAAAGGGAAGCAAAATCCCAACTGAAGATCTGATGGACAGTATAGAAACAAGGCACTCCCTGTTCTTAACATTTCCACCCTGGGTCCTGGGAGCCAGAGACAACAAAGCAAAGTGTTATGAATGTTGTAGACTCTGCTGCTAGCCAGTTAGTAATTGATTCTGCTGTCAGAACACAAGCCCTTTCATACACACAGGCTAAGAAAAGTATGTTTAATACTTTATATTATTATATATAACATACACACATTATATATATATATATATATATATATATATATATAATACAGTATAAATCTCCCTAGATTTATATTGATGAAAATAGTCAATGTGTAGGGCCAGCTCAGGTGCTCCTGAGATGTGACCCGAGATGGCTCAGGGTGGAAATGATACAGGAGAGTGTAACTCAGTTATCACGGAAGTGCGGTAATCACATCAGCCTCCTGAATACCGTGGTGATCTCAAGATTCAAACTGTGCAGGACCTTGACAGAAGTAATGGGGGTGGTTGGCAGAGAGAGAGAGCTGGAACAGCTAGTGGGGTCTGGGCAGATGCATGGGAAAAGAACCTCCCCATGATACACCGAGTGACCGGGCATCTAGAGATGGGAGGGGGAGCAAGAGGAACGGAGGTCAGAGTGTGAGGATGGGGAAGGGATGGGGTGGTCTACGGAGTGTAGGGCAGTTTTGCTTACACATAAATGTTGGTACTTACCTTTAGTCATAAGCATATGCATTATGGTGAAAGTCCTTGATTTAAGATGTTCCAGTCTACTGAACTTGATGCATACACAATTATGGAGAATAAGAGCCGATGTCAATGCACAATGAAATTTAAATTCCAACATCATGGCTGAACATCTTTCCAAAATGAAACAATAGTTTTCCACATAAGTATATATCTTCAGTTGTATGGGCAGGGTACAGGAACCTGGACAGAAGGTAAGAAGGGGCTGAAGTCACACAGACCAAATAGAGACGTGCAAGCCAGTCGCCACTGCCTTTCTCTTAGTCTTGGGTACTTGATGGCGATGTTTTCCGGTCTTCCTCCATTTTGTGTGTTATATGACAAATGAGGAGGACTCCATTTCCTTGCTGGCCCTGCATGGGTTGTATCTTCTGTCTGGTGCCTGAGAAGTCTGTATGTAGGTGTCTGTGATGGCCTGAAGGAAAAATGCCCCCTATAGGCTCCAATATTGGAATGCTTTGTCCTCAACTTGTGTCATTGTATAGAGGGATTACATGGTGTGGCCTTGCTAAAGGAAGTATCTCACTGGGGGCGGGCTTTGAGTGTAAAAAGTCTCTGCCAACTTCCGACTCACTCTTTCTGTTTTGTGCTCACCATTCAAGAGGTGAGCTCTCAGCTTCCTGATTCTGCCTCCACGCCGCCTGCTGCCATGACCCCTCACCATGATGGACTCTTTTCCGTCTGGAACCATGAGCCCAAATCAATGCTTTCTTCTACAAATTGCCTTGGTCATGATGTTTTATCAAAGCAAAAGAAAATTAACCAATACAGGAATCCCAGGAACATTTGGAGATCCCATGCTTGAAGACGGCTAAAGAGAGGATCCTGCTAAGGAGAGGGTGAGGGTGCACTTGTGGTGTGTGGCTTTAATCAGGCCAGTAGACCCTGGATGCAGCCAAAGCCACATTCTTGTCCCAGCAGCTAAGATGAAACTGTTCACAGAGGGAGCCCACTTCCTGAGGGCATTCCCCAGATAGTGAGGGAATGAAGTGGGACTGCCAGGGGAGGCCATTTCTACTTCACCATCACACCTGCTGTGGTCAACCATATATCCTAAAGGACACGTTATGGGCAATTAGGGTTACTCTTATAAGAAAGAAGTATTGGCTATGAATGTGTTGCCATCACAACCACCTGAACTAGGAACCTAAATTTGACAGTGAGGAGCTGCTTTAAGAGACATGTTCCCTGTTTGAAACGACAGAATCCTTGATAAAGACGCAATGTAAACCATTTGCCTCTGAGTGTGGAGCTTCAGTGTGAGACATCATACAGTGACGCAGGGTGCTTTCCTGATGTGTTTGGAAGTACCACTGTAAAACAATAAAAAGAGGAAGTCCAAATTTCGCCTGTAATCCTAGCACTTAGAAGGTATAGCAGAAGCATTGGGGGTTAAAAGCTAAAAAATCTTTGCACACTGTGTCTCAAAACAAAAACAAAACAAAAAGTAAATTCATACAATTTCCACTGTGGTGTGATGACTGAAGGAGAAACCCAGAAGTCTGTGTTTCTGTTCTTTAACTTCAGAGGAAGGCAGTGCCTTTGAGGCAGATGAAGGGCCAGGTAGTGGGGTTTTCTGTATGTCCATTGGTAATTCCATCTGCCCTTCATCACTCGGCTAAAGAAGACACAGCTTGAGGACAAGCAAGCAAGGAAACTGATCAGAAGTGAGAACCATGTCTACGGAGGACACAGGTGCCTTTGCTGCCATGGGAACCTGAAAGAATATGTGTCATGGTTATTAGTTTTGCAGAGCACAGACTACTGGGGAAGTTGGAAGCTCAGTGACAGATGTCTCAGTGTTGAGGCTGCATTTGGACACCTCCACTGGTCCTGCCCTGCTGGGTGCTGTGAAGTATGTTTACACCCAAAGATCCATGAAGAGGAGGACATGGGAAGAGTGAACAAGGAAAAGCAGAGGACCCAGTGGAGGGGGAGATGCCCACTGAGAAAGCCTGTTCAGGACCCCAGAAGTCACTCTGTCCAGGGCAGGGGCACCTGCTCGTGTCCACTCACCCCTCTGCTAAACAAGGCTTTTGTTGTCCCGTCACTTGACACTGTAATCTGACTTTATTTGTGTTTGTGGAGGCAGTGGGGAATGGGAAGAATGGAGGCCAGTCTGCCCTCTCCATCTGTTTCTGAGTGAATAAGCACATGCCTATGTACCTTGGAGCATTTTAATGCAGTTTTTATTGTAGCCATTACCTTTTACTAAGAAACTATCATAATTTTGATGAAGACACTAAAAGAATATGATTTCCAGCAGAGTGTGCTGCATGCCTGTAATCCTAGCACTCAGAAGGCGGAGGCAGGGGAGGGGGGGCAGTTAGGAGGTTAAAAGCCAATCTCAGCCATGGATTACATTTGAGGATCCTGTCTCAAAACAAAGCAATGACAACAACAAAATAAAACAATATAATTTCCACCAGGGTATGATGATTGAAGGAGAAACTGGTGTTGGAGCCTGAAAACACGGGAGTGAGCCCAGCCTGCAGGAGACAGCTCTGAAATGTCTCCATGAAGGCCATGTCTACCATCTTAAAGGTCTGTCTTCATGTCTGTGGGATCAATGGGACCGGAAACTGTATTTGAGCTGCAGCAGCTGGTACTCATCACAACACAGGCCTAGAGCCCCACTGGCCATCTTGAAAAATAAAGTTAGAGGCTTCTCTCCTCGAGACTTGTCACAGAAACTTCCACCTATTTCGCAAGGACTGTTCTTAACCGTCTTCTAACTTTATTTTATACTTTTCCTTTTCACATTTCATAGGGTATCCTAAAATCATGCAGAGTCTCCTTTAATCGTGGTTCTTTGATGCTTTTAGTTCATAAAAACAAATGAGCGTGCTGACACCTTAGCAAAGGAACAAAGGGAAGGTATGGGAATGCCCACTGAACCCCCGAACACCTCAGTCCTCCCTAGGACATGTCATTTCCCCACAAGTCGTCTACTATTAGAACATGCTGTCATACACAGCACTATCTTACCTTATGTAATTTTAACACTATTTTTTACTTATTTCCATTTTCTCCCCAGTTTTATGAATTACACATTTTAGTATGACCTTTTCACACGTGTACAGAATATAATTTGATCATATCCAGGCATCGTCAACTCTCTCCTGTCATCCCATGCCTTAGTTTGATTTTGTCGCTGTGGCAAAACAAGTGTGACTAAAAGCTGCTTAGGGAAGGAAAGGGTTTATTTGGCTTAATACTTCCAGGTCACACAGTCCATCACTGAGAGAAATCAGGGTAAAAATTCAAGCAGGAATTTGGAGCAGAAATCACATAGGAACAGCATTTGCTGGCTCATTCACTACTAGCTCATGCTCAGCTAGCTTTCTTAAACAACCCTGGACTACCTTCCCAGGGAGTGCTATCACCCACAGTAGGCTGCCCTCACCCCCAGTACATCAATTAATAATCGAGATAGACATGTCCATAGGCTAATCTGATCTAGGCAGTCCCTCAATTTTCATTATTAATAATTCCTGTTATCTACCTAACTAGCCTCTCTTTTACTTCCTTGTCAGTGTGTGTGTGTGTGTGTGATCTTGTGATCCAGTGTGTATCATTAGGGCTCCTATGGGATGATGACATAGATAACGCATGGATCTACGCCCCTGAAGACAATGCTTCTCCCCAACCACCTACTACTGTCTGCACATGAATCCTTAGGGGCCTCAGAGCTCCTCCCTTTTCCTTGACAAGGGTTGACTGACCCAGACTTGAGATCGTCAGCAGGTTGCCACAGCTTCTGTGAATTTGAGAGCACAACCTACAAGTCATACTGGAAGTCCGTGTTCCATACCACTCCAGTCTCCCCTCTGGCTCTTCCAGCCTAACACCCATTTCTCCATGATGTTTCCCGTGCCCTAAAGGGTGATGTAGGTTTCCCATTTATGGATAGGTATTCAACAGTTGTTCATTCTCTGTACTTCAGTTATGAGTCTCTTCAGTTACAGCTGCCCACTGCAGAAACACCTAGACAAGGCTGACAGCATTGATCTGTGGCCATAAGTGTAACCATTGGAAAGGATTTCAATGGGTACGCCGGGTATAGTTAGCAAAGCAACAGGAGTAGTTTCCCCACTGCGACCTCTGAGCCAGCATTTGTAACATCTATGGTTACATGGGAGAACGCCCTTCTTGCCTAGAAGTATCTTTGCATATTTGTCTTAGTGTGTTCTGCACTGTTACAATAGAATACCCAAGAGTGGTTAATTTATAAAGAATAGAAACTTACTCATCATTGTCCTGGAGGCTGGAACATTTCCTTCAGGATGGTGGCTTCTTGGAGAAAGGAGACGAACTCCTCCTTTAAACACTTTTAAGGGTGTTAATCCACGTGTGAGGGTGTTCTCATGACCCAAGTACTTCCAAATGCCTCTCAGACACCCTTCGATGCTGTTTTCTGGCTGTCCTTACTTCTCAGACAATGTCTCTAATTCGTCCTTCTGGGGAATATTTTAGTTGTATATATTCACTCTTATGAAGACACAGAGGTAAGAATCCAGAAATCCCAACAGGCATTTTTGTGAGGCTAACACATGTGCTATGTTCCTTCTTCTGTCAGCTCTACTTAAGTGGTTTTTTTTGTTTTGTTTTGTTTTTAATAGATACTTAATTTCCATTTAAATGTATGCCCCAAGACCAAGTTTCTGAGTTCTCCTAGGAAATGGTCTTCTCCCATTTCAGTTATGAATTTATCATTTTCCTATATCTACTTTTTGGGAAAAAATTAAACAAACGCAATTATGTCCTCTATTGAAGTATTTTTACGAGTGTAGCAGGAATTGCTGAAGGGCTTTGAGCAGGGAATAATGTCACTCAAGTCTTATGGCATAAATGTTTGTACCTGTAGACACCAGACAATAAGGAGTCTGGGGGGAAATGAGGAAGCCAATTAGGAAACAATTTGTGATTCATATGAGAAAGTGTGAAGGATTAAACCAAGGTGCTGGCGCTGGGGGTGGAGGGGAGAGACAGGTTCTTCCATATTGCAGGGAGAAACAACAAAGCAGTAGATGTCTGAGGGGTTAGACCAAGGTCAGGAGTGTAGAAACTCAGGAAAAGATCTAATGTTTGTGGCTAATGGTTTGGGAAACTGGGTAGATGTTGAGCTAAGTCACCGTTGATGTCTTACTGAAGGCTAATAATAGAAACTTCTCATCTGTCACATCACGGTGCATTCCAGCCTCCCACACCCAGGTAGCATGCTTTTCATTTCCTCCTCCCTTCAGTTTTTGCTGCAGGTAGAATTAGCGACTAGGCTTGTCACTTACGGCTATTTTTGTCAATAGGGTTTTATTAGAATATGGCTATAGCGACTTATTTATGTTTGGTTCATACATTTTTTGGAAGCCGAGCTGAGTCGTCATGACAGCGACACACAAAGTCTGGGGTGTTGGTCCTGCCCTCTCGGAGAACAGTTTGCCAGCTCCCGGTGTGTCCGGTCAGATGGTTCTACTTCACGTGATGGGGAAATAAGGTGGAGTACGCTGCTGCAATAGCACACCAAGAAAAGACTGGGGTGAAGTCACACCCTTTTGGTTCAGAGTCTGGAGAATTTCTTCTGTCTCCGACCGCTGCCCCCATTTTGTATGTAAGCTTGCCACAGCGGGGAGTGGGCACACACTCATAGGCATTCACACGGAGCTGTTTTGGTTTAAATCTGAAATGTCCTTATGCTCATGTGTTGAATACTTGGTCCTCTGTGTGTGGCTGTGAAATCTTCAGGAGGCGAGGCTGGGCCGGTGGGAGCAGGTTACAGCAGGCAGGCAGGCTGGCCCCACTTCTGGACTGCTGTCTGCTGTCAAAGTTCCTGAGGCCACAGAGGAAGTCATTCCAGTTAGTCTGCTTGGCTACAATGAACTACAGTCCCCTGAAACTGGGGGCTAAAATACGCTCTGCTGTAAGGTGTTTCTCGCAGGAGATTCAGAAACAATGATATGGACCTGGCTAGCACAGAAAACTGATGTGAGAGAAGCAGGATCATTCCTTTGATGGAACCTGACTACAATATTCACAGGCCTTGATATCGGTCTTCAGGAGGAATGGGGAGGAGTTTGGGATTCAAGTCCTAGAATCCATAGGCCTAGCAGAGCATTCTGGGGTCATCCTGATGGGAGCTCTGAAGACTACCATGCTGATATGCATGTGAAATGTGGCAGTGAGGCCTCAGATGGGAGTCTATTGGCAGCTGGGTCACAGGCCACCCCTGTGACATTCTTTCAGGCAACCTGAAAATATGAGTTAGACTGATTTTTTTTTAAACGGACCAGTTTATTTGGCAGAGGGAATATCAAGACAGCATAGCATTCAGGCACGTTTATTATTAGCTGGTTTTAGCTGGATTTGCAGCATAAACTAGGAGGGAAAGGTAGAATGCAGAAAGGTGTGTAACGTGCAGTTTGGAGATGAGAGAAATTATGAGGTCGTCACACTTTCAGACGAAACAAGTGCAGACAGAGTGGTTGTGATTGGAGAAGAGATCATCATCGAGAGAAGAGGTGGTTTTGCATTGGAACTAGAGGGTAGGCATCTCGAGAATAGATTACCACCCACTGAGAGCTCCAGGTCATCACAACCTTGGTGATAAAGGTTTGATGGCAGTGAGCAGTGGCTAATGCAGAGATACGGAGAGTAAGTGACGGTGTGTGCTCAGCCACAGATGGAACACCTATACCCAGCTCCCACCCCAGGGCTCAGAGAATATCACAGAAGAGAGGCAGGAAGGATATAAGAGACAGCGGAAAGGAGAAGTGCTGTGAAGTTCTATCTTTGGACATGCCATGGCTATTGCATTCATGAATTCTCAGCAGCTATGGCTCCCCACACAAGATCAAGCCGGTTTAAAGTTTCCAGCATGGAGGGTAGGGAGGGGTCTCTTGGGCACCAACCATAGCTGAGGAGGAGCAGTTGCCAATGGATGGCTTCTAGGTAAAGAAAACACACCTTTGTTTGAGGAGATGGCCACTGGTAGGTTGCCCATGTCTCTCTCGGTGGAGGACCCCACATTTATGCACGTGTGGGTGGCACTAATTGGAGTCAGTGTGCAGCCTGAGTGATAGAGATGACAAAATCTAGACCTTCAACACACACACACACACACACACACACACACACACACACACACACACACCCCATAGATGTAAAAAAAAAAAAAAAGGCCAAGAAAGGAGAAGATAGAATAAATATAACCAGAAGGTGGCCATATTTATGACCAAACATGAAAGATCTACAGAGATGTCTATTACTTATTTATAATTTCTGGTTTTTGTTTATGTTCTGCAAGTTTCTTTTATTTCAATTATGCCCTTCAAACCCTCTGTGGAGTAAGACTAAGTAAACCAATGTGTATTTTTTAGGTTTATCTGAGAAGCATTGGTATATTCTCACTAAGAATTGGCAGCAACAAGCCCGGACATTCTCAGTAGGGCCTCAGGACACAATGAGGGCATGAAGGCCCCTACCCTCTCTAGGTCTCAGTGTGTGGAGTGTGACATAGAAAAGGGAACCGAGGCACATTTCCCTCACCTGCATGTGCAGTGAGCATCTTCCTCATAGAGGATCCCCCAGAGCAGGGTGTGGGGCTTCATTCTTTGCTCTCTTTATAGAATCTACTTGCATCTTCTAGCAACTGCACCAGCCCTTAACAAACCAAAGCCCATCCACCCACATCAGCTGCCAGGCCCACTCAGCAGAGAGAATGTCCAGAAATTCGCTTTAACTGGGGGCTTCCGGTGGTCACTTTGCACGAATCTGGAGCCTCTTGGACAAAATCATAAGACAAGTCTTGAATAAAACTTACGTTATCCTCTATTTATTAATTTCAAATTAGATAGTCTAATAATAAAAATGGTATGGGGGCACTAGGAAGCTCTCTAGTAGAAAGATAAAATTAAATTATAATTAAATCCAGTTTTAGTGCTTTATTGGATGTGCTACATTGGGCAAATGACTCCACATGTCAAAAATCTCCTTTAAATGTTTTTACCGATAAAATTCTATTAACCTGTAAAAACTGGATTGATCACATGGTGTATCAAAATGCCTTCCAGAATACAAAACACATATTGTTCTATAAAGACACAAATCAACTTTGAAAAGCCTTATTTGTTTTTATTTGTGAGTGTTTTATCTGAAAGTATTTATGTACACTGCATTGTACAGTGCCAGCAAAGGCCAGAAGAGGGCACCAGATCCCCCAGACCTGGAGTAAGAGATGATTGTGAGCTGTCATTGCTGTGGTTGTGGGTGCTGGAAACTGAACCTGAGTCTCCTAAAATAGGAGCCAGTGCCCTGAGCCATAGGTCCGCTTTATTATGTAAATTACTTATGTGTGTGTGTGAGCTGTGACAGCTACAAAAGCAGTTAGTCATAGCATATGAAGGGGACCTTGTTCCTGACATGGGCCATTTCCTTTTGCAGAGTATCAAGAAATTTCTCTTCCAAAGTTATTCTTTTTCTTTTTGTCAGGAAGGCTATTTGTAAGATGTTGGCATCCTTGATTCTTGTTTTATACAACATGTTTATGACTCTCATAGTTCTTTACAAAGGGAAGGCTTTAAACACTGTAAATATTTCATTTTGAAGACGACCTTGGAATGAAAGCCCAGCTGTAAGAGTTGTTAACACTTGCTCAGCATATCCAAGACCCTGTGTTCCATCCATTGTTCTGAACAAAAGCAAACCAAGTGTCTTAGTCTCTCTTATATTGCTGTGAAGAGACACCATGACCAAGGCAACTCTTAAAAAAAGAAAACAGTTAGTTAGAGGCTTGCTTACAGTTTTAGAGGGTTAGTCCATGATTAGCATGGCTGAATGCAGACTGGCAAGGTGCTGGAGCAGGAGTTGAGGAGCTTTACATCCTGATATGCAGGCAGCAGGCAGAGAGAGAGGGGGATAGAGATAGGGAGGAGAAGGAGGAGGAGGAGGAGGAGGAGGAGGAGGAGGAGGAGGAGGAGGAGGAGGAGGAGAGAGAGAGAGAGAGAGAGAGAGAGAGAGAGAGAGAGAGAGAGAGAGAGAGAGAGAGACTTGGCCTGGTGTGAGTTTTGAATCCTTTACACCCATCCCCACTGAAGTACCTCCTCTAACAAGGCTACACCTCTGAATTCTTCCCAAACAGTTCCACTAACTAGGGACCAGGCACTCAACCATATGAGCCTATGAGAGCCTTCAAACCACCACACCAACAAAAACAAATTCAGTAGCAATGTGCTTATTATGTAGTTTTATCAGGGACCCCTTTTGAACCATGGTATATATCTGTCACCTACAGATCCACACATTCTGCTCTCCTTGACACTTACCATCAAGGCCAGGGTGGTCCCTTGTTATCCACATAGAGGTGGTGCGGACATGGAGGGAGCATTTTCTTTTGTGGATCTCTTAAGCATAGTAATTAAAACTTAAAACACAGCTTTGGATCTTACACTACAAAAGTAATGGTGAGCATAGATTTTTTTCCCTCTAAATACTAAAATTTGCTTGAAGGTTTGAATTTTATCATAGGCTACCCATATTTTTTCCATGTATCCCTTCAAACCTCAGGCTTCTTTCTCTTGTCCTTGAGAAATAACTACCCAGTGTCTCAGTCTGAAAATGGGGTCTTTCAGTTCTTCTAAATAGACATGGATTTCCACAAAGCCTGCACTTCAGCTCACAGGTCACAGGACAATAGATGCTCCCTTCTCTCTTGCTTGTTTTTTTTTTTTTTTTTTGATTTTTCGAGACAGGGGTTCTCTGTGTAGCCCTAGCTGGCTTGTTTTTATTTTATGTGTAATTATGCATGTATACTTGCATGTGTGTCTGTGAATCACATGCACAAAGTTCTGGTGAAAGCAAGAAGATCCTATGCAACTGGGGTTGCAGACAATTGTGAGCTGGCATTTGGGGTTTGGGACCAAACACAGGTCCTCTGTAAGAGCAGTAAGCACTTTTAACTGCTGAGCCAATCCACCAGCCCCAGAAGGTCTTCTCTTTAAGGAACCCCAACCCTGTGCTTGAGTAGGAAGCAGCAGTGTGATTGATTACTCTCACTTTATCTCCTAGGGCCTAAGGAGACCTGAACCCAATGTCTGACACAAAGCTATGTGTAATAACAGTTTTACAAGGATTTTACTGCGTCTAGGCTTTGCCTGTGGTAAAGGGCAGAGTGATTGTGAAGTATGTGTACACTTTTCCTGGTGCACATTTGGAGGTGCCAGCAGCCTGACTGACCCACTATTACTTTTGTATCCAGCATCAGCCTCAAGGAGATTTTAAAAAGCTATTAAGCTCTTGGTATTGTGAAAAGCTTTAGCCTCACAATCTTGATGAATAATCTAGAACAATGCTTCTTGGCTGGTTTTGTGCCTTTCAAGTCATTTTAATTGTTTTATCTATATTTTAATTATCTATAGTTTTTTGAAGAGCAGTTTTATAAAAAGTAAAATAATTGTTTCATTCCCAATGGGAGCAGGAGGCACAGAGATGCACTCAAGGCCGTAAAGGTCACTCTTGGTGAGGCAAAGGGGTCTTGGTGAGCTTCCCTTTGCCAAGGTTCTCTCGTTCTTCTCAGCATTGCTGTTTGTCTCCCAGAACACGTCCTTGCTCACGGACACGCCCGCATCTCTAATATAAAGTAACCCTCACTATCCTTTGACTTTCTCTTCCTCTGTTTAACATTTTTGTTTATAACATAGTCCCCTGGAAGACAGAAACAATTAATTAAAGGTGCTCTCCAGAAAGTACTGATATGAGGAAACAATCCATTTCCTGGGGTGTTCTAGTCTTCCAACGCTGCCGGAATATTCAGGGTGAGCAATGAGTATCTTTCAGCCCCAAGAGCTTTTCTCATCAAAATCTTACAAAGCCCCCACACCCCTCTTTCTCAGCTGAGTGTCAGCACAAAGAATTTCAAAGAAGGTTCTTCACTGCACAGAAAGTCATAACTGGATGACTTTCAGATTCTACAAGTCTTAGCTCACTCATCTTCCATAGAATCTCTCCCCAGTGCAAGTATTAATAGGTTTCCTCAGGTGGCCGCCCTCTGGGCGCTTCTGCAACCAGTTGATCCAGGGTAGGCACACATCTCAGTCACACGACTCTACATATGTGGTCACTCTGACTGCCTTTTGGATTTACAACCTTGTGCGTACCTGGTGACTTTGCCCACGTGGGGCACTCAGAACAGGTTGGGTTCTGCCTGTCGGGGGTGACAACAGTGGCGGAACTCTTCTTACAAGGAATGAGATTGCGGAGGCTGAGATAAGAGCAGTGACGTGAACACATCGTGAACTGATCAGTTTCCAGAGACGGAGAAGCACCTTAGCTGTTCATTCCTGGTGAGAGGAAGCTTTGCACTGATTCTGTCCAGGAAAACTACTTCAGCTGTTCAGTCCACAGAGGGAGAAGGGGGAAAGCTCTATCATTCACGATGAGAAGATTAACTTTAAGTGGGAGGGTGCCATGTTGAGCCAATTTTGATCATAAAATGAAACCATGGAGAGACGATAACATTTAGACAAGAGCAAAATACTAACTTCTATCAAATAGGCTTTCAATTCATTTATCTTTTGAATGTATTTGCCTCTGACTAAGCTCTGAAACGGGACATTTGACATCAAAATATGAAACAAAAAAACTTATAATAATCCACAACAAAGAGAACTGAGCATGGAAATTCGGGATCTATCGTTGATGTTTGCAGCTTCTTATATGTTCCACAAGCACATCGTTGTACATCTAGAAAGTATGCCACACAGAAAGGCTGCCTGGCTCATTAAGTGCTGTGTATAGTTATTTATATTTCTCCATCAGGGTTCTCAATACCTCTTTCATCTGCTGTGGCTCACTCCATCTTTCCATGGTGCACGTTATTTCTCTTAAAGTCACTCACAACTGTGAATAAAGGCAAAGGCAGCCTCCCGTGGAGATAGTGGTGTCAGACAGGCAGTCCAGTGTGGCGGCTCCAGGAAGTGTCTAGAGACCCAGACTTCATAATATGCTGACATCACATTTCCATATTTGTGGTCCATTGACGGGCCCCGAAGGCCCAGCCATTGATCTTATGTTGTGGCAGGAAGGAGGGACAGACAGGAAGGGAGTACAATCACTTCCTCGGTGAGTTAGGCTACTTGCTACAGAGTTGTTCGGAATTTACAGTGAGACTTATTTCTGTGGACATCTAAAGGAGCACTCAGGTCTTTGTGGGAGGTGAGGGCGGTCTTTGCTGTATGCTATGCTGTCCGCAGAGAGAGGAAGAATAGCCTCTTGTCAGCACCCTGTAGGCAGTTATGTCTAAGGATGAATGCTTATAGCTGAGTCCCCTTAACTCTTCACTATATTGCACCTTACTCTTAGATTGGTGCATGTTTCCATATAAAGAATGCTTACCCAGATTACTTGTTTCCATCAAGTACCTGTATTTAGAGTCTTACAAATTTCAGGTGACCTGCAGATCATGTCCAGTGCACAGCTAAGACAGTGAGTGGTCCCACATGCCCTCAAGGTTTCAGCGCTTTTCTTCCGCAGGAATGATTCTTCAGTCCCCTCTAGGACTAGGACACACCTGATGTTACACTGCTCTCCCCAAATTACTTCTCCCAATGTCATTCCTGACCCAACCCCATGCTCCCACCTGCCCCTTTCATCTCAGAGGCTCCCACATGATTCCGTGCTTCAGACTGAAGAGAGTCTGTGTCAGTGGGACCACAAACTTAAATCCTCCTTGAGAAAATAAGGCTAAGACTAAAGAATCTGGTTTCCCGTATGTTAAAATTAGCCACCCATGGAAGAACTCAATCAAAGGCTGGACAACATGCATCAACTCTTATGATACCGGGTGGCTCAGGTCGGGGTGCTGAGATGTTGTGCCAACTCAGTGTGTATGCTGTTGAGAAACAGTGAATTCAGAGACCAATGGTGAATTATTACAATGTTAAAATAATTTTGAAACACAATTAAATAAAAATAAATGTATATCTGTGTGTCCAGTATAGGAATATACATACATTCACACACATATATGTATAGTGGTTTGAATGGAAATGTTCCCCAGAGGCTCAGATATCTGAACACATGGTTCCCAGTTGGAGGCATTGTTCAGAGAGGATTAGGAAGTGTGTCCTTGCTGGGAGAAGTTTGTCTCTGGGGTTTTTGACTCCTCATCACTTCCTATTCATTCTCCCTGGTTTGAGTCTGCAGTTCAAGATGTGAGCTCTCAACTTCCTGTTTCTGCCTTCTTGCCTACTGCTTGCTGCCATGTCCCCTGGCCATTATGGACTCTAACCAGCCGGACCCATAAACCAAAACAAACCCATTCTTCTTCTGTAAGGTGCCTTGGTCATGGTGTTTTATCATACAGACAGAAAAGTAACTAATACAATGCATGATACGGTAACTCAATTAACTGTTAACCGGACAATTACATTAAAAGGAAGAGCCAGGTTCACAGGTGGCTCCAGAGACATGAGTCGGAAAACCTGAGGGAGATTTGAAGAGAGATGAGGCCGAAAAGGTCTATGGAACATTTCCCAGCATTCCAGGAGAGACTACAAAGAATGAAGGAAATGAAATATCTGAGCCCATGATTAGAAGACATCTCTGGAGATAATGAAATACAGGGACGTCAGACAGATCCAAACATGTGCAATGAGCTACAGGTCAACTGTGCCTAAACCAAGTGACATGAAATCCCAGACAACAAGTTAAAAGGAAGTTTAGAAACAAGCTGTGTAACACGTGCTGCTATCTCCAGTCTAATAATAAAAGGGTGAGTAGATACAATCTGTCTCCACAATAAGGAGATACAATCATGGCTGTCCCCCAGTTATGTCTGCAGAAATTGCTTTACAGATGAACAGACATTTTGAGGGAAGTAAATTAAGACAATGCAGCCTCATGCCAATCTTTGCGCCAGTAGCAGCAGGTACGCAGCCAGAGTTGGGTGAGGAGAAAGCCAGAATATAAGGTCAGAAGGCTTTTTCTTATCTATGATGGCGTGCAAGGCAGAAACTCTATAAACGATTGATTGTCTGTGTTGAGATCTTTTAAAGTATCCAAATATGCAGAGTGTATGTGGTATGTCTTGTTCTGTAGAGGGGAAGTGAGTACAGAGACAGAACGGCTAAAATTCAAAATAGAATGGGGCCGTGGAGATGGCTCAGTAGATAAAAATTCTTTCCATGGAAGCACCAAAGAACAGATTTCATATTCACAGAACCCTTAAGAGCCAGGCAAGCATGGCCGATGCCTGTCACCCCCAGATTGTGTGATATTGCATGATATTGGGTTCCCCAATATAGTGTGCACCCTAATAAACTTATCTGGGGTCAGTGGACAGAACAGCCACTAGATAGACATAGAGGCCAGAAAATGGTGGCACACACGCCTTTAATCCTAGCATTCTGGAGACAGAGATCCATCTGGATTCCTGTGAGTTCAAGACCACATTGGAAACAGCCAGGCATGGTGACACACGCCTTTAATCCCAGGAAGTGATGGCAGGAAGCAGAAAGGTATATAAGGCATGAGGACCAGGAATTACAGCCTGGTTAAGCTTTTAGGCTTCTGAACAGCAGTTCAGCTGAGATCCATTTGGATGAAGACTCAGAAGCTTCCAGTCTGAGGAAACGAAATCAGCTGAGGAATTGGTGAGGTGAGGTAGCTGTGGCCTGTTCTGTCTCTCTGATCTTCCAGCATTCACTCCAATTTTTTGTTTTTATTAATAAGACCTTCTAACAATTAATGCTACAGGAAGGTGGAGACTGAGTCCCTAGGGTAAGCTGAATAGTGAGACTAACTGAACCTGTGACCATCTGGGTCCAGTGAGAGACCCTGATTCACCAAGCGCAGTGAAGATCCAATGATGAAGGCACTGGGCATCTAACTATGGCCACCACACATTCTTACTAACTTGTGAACATGTGCCTGCACATACATGTGAACATGCACACACAGATGCACATCACACACACACACACACACACACACACACACACACACACACACACACCACCTTACCAATGGATAGGGCATCCATCCAAACAGAGAAATACTGGAGCTGACAGACATTATAAACCAAGTGGACCTAACAGATATTTACAGGACATTTCACCCGAACACAAAAGAATATACCTTCTTCTCAGCACCTCATGAAACTTTCTCTAAAACTGGCCACATACTCAGTCACAAAGCGAGAGAGAGAGAGAGAGAGAGAGAGAGAGAGAGAGAGAGAGAGAGAGAGAGAGAGAGAGGATAAAAACTGACTGACAGATGAAGGCGAATGGTTGAAAATGCCAGTATCTAAGATTTTCATCTTATGAAATGAGATGAGATAGGAATAAGAATGGATTCTTAGCTGCAGAGGAATGGTCACCCGGAAGCATAATAACAGACATACAAGAGAAAATGTCTCAGAAAGTGGCCTGACTGTTTCTGAAAAGTGGGTGGGGATGATCTTAAATGGCCAGGACATGGATTCTTTGAAGAAGGGGAAACAGAAAGGACATGGGAAAATTATCCCAAAATATCAAATTTTGATGATTATGAGCTCACACATCTTCAGACACAACAAAAGGGAAGAAAACTATGACCAGGCATGTGGTAAAGTCCTTAGATCTAAGGGAAAACATCTTAAAAGTAACCAAAGGTATGCGACCAATTACGTGTCGAGAAACAAGGTCGAGATAAGGGAAATATTTTTAATTTGAAATAATAGAATCCAGAGCACATTGGAGAAGCTTCCTTAAGGAT